>SCDY01000391.1:0-64714 GCA_004143825.1 Drosophila micromelanica
GATTTTCATGTTTGATGGCATTTTGATCATAATTTGGCCTCTAAATTGATTCTGCATTTAAAATATATACACTTTTAAAAATTTTTTTTTGGATTTTTTTTGAAAAAATCACAAGGGGGGACCCTTGTTCATTTTCAAAAAAATTTTTTTTTCAAAATTTAGAATTCGAATATTTAGTTTAAATCGATTGTATTAGTCATAATTAGCATAAAAAACAACATTTAACCCGATTCTGAGGGGGTTAAATTTTTGGTCAAAAATCATGCTAAAATTGACAAAAAAATTGACATGTAAAGTTCTCAGATCCATGGATCCCATATTTAAAACTCCCATAACTTTGTCAAAACTGAACCGATTTTCATGTTTGATGGCATTTTGATCATCTTTTGAAAATAAATTTTTTTTCGATTTTTGTCAAAAAAATATGTACCCCCCTACTCATTGTCAGAAATTTTTTTTTCAAAATTTAAAATTGCGAATTTATATTTTTAATCAATTGTGGGTGTCGTATTTATTATAAAAAAACTATTTCTGACATGTGAAGTTCTCGGATCTATTTGAAAGATTTGCAATTTGATAAATAACATATTTTTGAATTTTATTCAGAACAAAACGAAGTATCAAAAAGTAACTAGTGAATGACAAAAAAAAAAAACTGTAAAAGAGAAGTTGTCACAGGTTCCCACAGTATGACAACGCAATGTTATCCCTTTAGCTGCCAGCTTTTAACTGTGCAACAGTTACAATAGCCCTCGACCCTGATTCACATGCATATCATTGCATATTTCCCAGGCCTTTTCCTAACTGTTTTCTTTTTTGTTGGCAATCCTTTAACGGTGCTTTAACTATTGCAATTATTGCAACGGTATTGCCTACTTGACTGCGTGAGAAGGAACTGTCGCGGCGCTGACAACTCCGATAATGACACCAAACACAAGACAGGTCCTGAGGGTACCTGTAACTGCGTCCTTTACCTGTGCTGCGGCTGATGCTTATCGCATAACTTTTCTAGTAACAACAACAACAGCAATCGCTGGGCGAGTGGCAGGTGTCTTTCTCACAGAGGCCTCGAACAGAGGGATGCCGAGGTGTCGTTAACCCTTTCGGCTGCGTCGAGCTATTGTTTAGGGCGCATATCAAAATGTAGTTTAATCATGTGCTCAAATGCGCAAACACGCAACACCTACGCGAGCACAGGATAACAGGATGAGACACGCCAATGCACCGGACAACAACAACAAAATCATTTCAAATTGCAAAAACAAAACAAAACCAAAAAAAGCAAATCAAACTGCAGCCAGCCAAAGTGGGGCGTGCAAAAGGACGCGCTGCCTTCAACTCGCTGCCTCTCTTTCTCTGCTGCAGAGCTCCAGTTTCGTAACGAGGTCGTTGCCTGCCGTCTGTCTGTCTGTCTATATGTGTGTGTGCGGACGCATCCTGCATACCAAATAGTTGCCGGAAGTTGTTGCTGTTGTCGCTGGGTTTGTCTATCGATAACTTTAGCTAGGACAACTCGCGCAACTATTCGAGCAGCGAGTGCAGTTTTTAATTGTTCACAATGCTTCGCAATTTGACAACAAGCAACATGTGCACACACACACACACACACACACACACGCACACACGCACGCACTCACAGTCACTTGTATACTGGAGACACTAGTTACACCTCACTTCAAGGTGGGTAGCAGGGGTTGCGGGTTGGGGGCACCTCGTTTGGCATTCAGATTGCATCGCATCGCATCGCGTGTGTGTTTTGAATGTCCTGTAACGATATGAATTATTCAAAAAAGGAACAATTTTTCGTTGCCGCCAAGGACGAATGTTTGAAGCGCTGCGCGGCATACAAAAAAGGCAAAAGCTGACGACGACGTAGCAGCCAGTTGGTGTTAGCCAGTTAGACGAAGCCCGGTTATATGTGTGTGAGTGTGTGTATCTCAATTTATGTGTGTGTGTGAGTCTCTGTGTGTGTGCGGCGCAGTCGTCCTCGCTGCGAGTCGTACATACAAATGTCCTGGTCTGGTCTGGTCTGCTCTGTTCTACTAGACTCTGACTGGCTGGCTACATTTGTATTGCTGCTGTCGCGCCAGTCAAACTTATATCCTTTGACAGGACGCAGTGCAGCTGGCAGCGCTGTCGGCGTCGCCGTTGCCGTCGACATCGAGGCGAAAGTGAAAGTCAAGGTTAATCCGTCTGCAAAAATTCAATATTTTATGCATTAAAGTTGATGGTGACGAGCGGGGGCGGGCGCCCGTTTGCCTGGCGTCTGCATAAAATTTGTGGTGTGTGCTTTTGGGCGCCATTTTGAAGCTGTCGTTTTGTGTGAATGTCGCCGCATGTTGCATGCAGCGCAATTCAGTTGCGTGCGCTCCCCCAACGGACGCTGATTAATGAGGCCCCTAAGTGTGCTATATAAAATTCACTAATTTCGTATATATATCAGCTTAAATGAGTCGATTTAAGAGCATTGCGAAATTTAGTAGTAATTAGAATTGAATTAAGTGTTAATATTTGTATTAAATTAAACAATAAATATATTTGTTCAATTGTTATAAATTACTTTTTAAAGTGTGAAGAGCTTGTTTTACAAATCTTTTAAGAATATCCTCTTCTTGGTAATTTTTTGTTAAAGATGCATTTTTGCAAACAAAGTTATATATTTGGCATCAGATTGATTGCTTTTGATATTTGCCTGTGACTTAACATATGGAACGCACTCTGAGTTGTCGGGCAAATACGAAACTTATCTTTGCCGTTTCGCACTTGGACACAATGTCATTTTGAGCAAGAGCGAGAGCGCCAGCAGCTGAGCTCATTGACCCACACGTTTCGCTGCGGAGCGAGTATCAGAAACTGTCACAACAATTTGAACGCCACGACGAGGGCCAATGAAATTGAACTTTAAATTGAGACGAACAAAGCAACGGCAAACGGGGGTAGCGGACGGCGGGCGGCAGTCAGCAGAGCTACACAATGAAACTGGGTTAATGGGTCTGTTTTAGCCGAGGACAGGTTGCACGCAGCTGGCGCGATACGCGGCGTATGCGCAATGGCCTTTCACTGCAGTTGACTCAACTTGTTGTGTTGATATCCATCCATTTAATTGAATAATAAGCTCGAAGCCGCTCCGCAAATCTGCGCGCGACAAAATGCAGGTCAGCTGCACGCCGAACTGCGATCCGGGCTTCAGTTCGTGCCCCTCAGCAGTTGCGTTGCATGCCGCTGACGATGCTGCACGTGCATGCAGCGATCAAATTGCGCAAATTTTTCGCTAAAATTTTTGATAGCTGACGCCGCTGCTCGGCCGCAGTTGACGTCGCTGCCAGCATCAGCGCCAGTTGGACTGATCTGTTACAATATTTGTAGCCTCTGGGAGCAGCGAGGTCAATTGATTGAAACAACTTTGAACTTGTTGATCTTGTCACAAATTAAAAGAAGATTTATACACACACAGACAAACACAAAAACGCGCATAATAGACTCAAATGTTAAGAGAGTACAGTGTGCACCGGCTATAACAACCCGTTAAAGTTTCTGCGAAAATTTAAATATTTATTTTGGAATATATTAAAATATTAATATTATTGTAACATAAATCTTAGATCTTCTCTCTGCTATCAAAGTTCCGTTCACTATAGCGAATCAACACTGTGTGTATCTGTATCTATGAGTGCGTGTGAGTTTTAGTAGATGCGCTTGGGGCGCTGTTGAAGCTGTGTCTGCTGCTGCTTCTTCACTTCATCTTTCTCGTCTTCGTCTGCGCTTTGGTTTTGTGAAATCTTCAGCAGCACACTTTGATTTAGTTTTTTGTTGGTGCTGGGCATGATTTATAGTGCTCAGAGATCAGTGTTCGGTTTGAAGTTTTCTTGGCATGGGAGAGCTTTTTATTGTGGATAAAATAGCTGGCGCTAGTCACCTAGTCAAATGGTCGTCTAGTCGTCGCTGGGTCAAGTGGCTTTGGGGCAGAGAACGTGCTAACACTTTGGCATGGGCCCAAAACTGAACCCTTCGACGTATTTACGACCGCAACTGATCACGCAAGTGTGTCTTGGTTTGCTGCGAGCCAATTTTATGTTTTTATACCAATTTTATTTGGCATTTAATGAGCGACCTTCGCTTTGTAATCGTTTGGGGCCCATAAACCTACAGCAGCGTCTAAGTCGCTTTATTGGAATGTCTTTGGTCAGGTTTTAATGAGCCGGACCTGATGTTTGTTTTGAAAATACGTTTTGAGGCTTGAGCTGAAATTGATTTCAGGTTGTGAGTGAAAAGAATTTCGTTTTCAAGGGTCAAATGGTGGCCACTTCTCCCGCAAAAAAAATCAAAAACAAAAACTAAAAAAAAAAAAGGAAAAATACATTTGACGAACGCATTTGGCTCGCCGAAACTGAAACAATAGAAATCCTTTGGGCACTGAAATGCTTTTTAAGGAATTTCTTTTTAGAAACAATAAGAGACAGCGACAACGTCGACGTCGTCTTTGGCCACGCCACATAAATGCAGCCAAAGGGCTAAAGCTCTGGCACTGGCACAGGCAGAGGGACAGACACAGGCTCTTCATCTGGCTGAGGGCTGCTCGCAAAGCGGTTCGTGGAAGTCTCGTGTTTAGCACACGCGTAAATTTTCTGCCTCCGTCTCCAGGCCGAATGTCATGTCCAGCCAGTCGGTGGCGGTCGCTTTGAGACGCGGCCGCCATTCGCAACGCATGCGCACTAAACGGTACCGCTAGCGGGTCTGGCTTGTGTCCACACGTAGCAACTCCAGCGGACAGGGCGGGGGGAGCATATGGCCTGTGGCTTTTTGTCGCCGCATTTCATTGTTGCAGTTGCGGTTTTTTTTTTCATTTCATCTTCTTTTGCTGCTGTTGTTGTGCACGTTTGAGAATGAAATGTTCGTTCCAAATGATACAAACATTTCAAGATACTCAACTGCTTCAAGGTCAAAGCGACGTCTTTTTTATTGGTCTGGCAACCCTTTTGGGTTTATAAACACGCCAGTGTGTCAAATGCGTCTGAGTTACGTTTAACAGGCTTAAGTAACAAGACAATGGAAAGGGAAAAGCTTTATGCGAAACAATAATGAACCGAAAGAAAACTTCTTATTGCATTTGATTAAAGCTTATTTTTTAGATAAGTTTCTAGCTCCTTTTTCTTTACTAATTTATCCTTTAGTTTTGAAATCACTTTTTATGCATAAGATTTTCCTCCTCACTAGTTTCCTTTTTTATGTACAAATGAACATTTTATTTATTTTGAGTTCCTTTTCTTTTCTTTTTGGTAGTTCCAATCAAAGTGCCAAAGTTGCTGGGCCTTTGTCCCCTTCCGTTTCTGTGCCCCATTGCCTCTTTTAAGCACTCGTCGTGGGTTGTGGCCGTTTCCATTGTTTGCCTTTTGGCCCTGGTTTTCGTTGTTGTTGTTGTTGCTTTTGTTTGGTTTTGTTATATTTGCTTATGAAGTGCGCAACTTGACTAAAAGGGGCAAACAATTGCATTGATCGGGGTCTGCTCTTCCTCTTCGGGTCCAGCGCAGCCCTGGCGCATTTTGGGCATAAAGTATGAGTAAAGTATTTTGTTGTTGTTGTTGTTCTTTTTGGTTCTGTTCAGTGCATTGTTTTGGGTCATGTTGATCGTCGTCGTCGCTGGCGTTGGTAGCAACGGTAGCATCATCCACACATACAGACGGACGACAGCGAGACGGACAGACAGACAGAGCCACTGTCCAGGCCCAGGTTGAGGGCCACACTTTTGTTGGGTTTTTGGCTTTTGGTTTTGTTCTTGATCGTGTCGAACGGCGAGCGCCCCCTTTTAACAGCGCATAACAGCAAAATCATGACTTGCCATTTACATTGTTCGCTCGTTTTGGACTTTATTGTTTTTGACGGTTACGCTGCAGCCGCAGCGGCCACAACGAGCACAGCTAGCTGTGCTGGGTAGGCTCTGGCCGGGCTGGTCTCGACATGCCAGCCCGGTCTGCCTCTCAATTCAAACGAAAAATAATGAAAAATTATTCAATAAAAATTATTTCGCGTGGACGACGCGCCAAAAGATCCTCAGCCAGCACCACTAAACCACTGAGAGCCAAAGAACCACAGTTGCCTCAGCTGCTTGTTCGTGCGTTCTGTTCGGCCAATACACGACGTCTGATCAGGCGGCGATCGGAGTAGGAGTCACAGTCAAAGTCGTAGTGAGAGTCGGAGTCGGAGTCAGTGTTGTTAGCCAGGGCAATGAGCAGCAGCAGCTACCAAGTGGAGCTTCCGTTGGCAGTAGCCGGCAATCTTAATGCCCCCAACTGATTGCGATCGTGAGTTAAGTGATCGCGCTATAATTTTACGCTGCCCCTGTGAACATTTCCAGCTGAGGATCTGTTCCCGCGCCGTCTTTCTCTCGTTGCTGCTGCTGTTATGAAATTATTGTTAAACGATTTTGTGATTTGTTGTGGGCTACTGTGCGCTCAGTGTCGAACTGGGGACTATTATTAGGCCGGCTCCTTAACCTAGGCGGAGCAGTTGAGCACAGTGGAAAACGAGCTCAAGTGGCAGCCAATGCCAAGAGATGGACGCACGATTCGCTTAAGTGCCGGCTGACCCAGTTAGAAGGAGGCGCCCGTTCGTTCTCCGTTGCTCCGATCTTTGCCTATGACTTGATAAAAGGCAATGTCTGAGATTTGCGCTTTTGCACGGCAAATGACAAATAACAGCAGCAGCAACAACAACAACAACAATAACAACAACAACAACAACAGTGCAGTGCAGCCACGACAATTGACACAACAATGAGCACTGATAGTCCAAGCCCAAGACGTAGCTGAAGACCAGGCGACCAGACGGACGACCGGCAACGGATGCGCCCAATGAGCAAACAAAGCGCAGCGGGAAATTGCAGCAAAAGCCAACGGCTAACGGGGTAGTTGGGGGGGCCTGGCGACGGGCTATTCGTATTTATGCGATTGCCGCGCCGCAAGTGGCATAGTGGCTGCCACTTGAGGAAACACGCGAACAAAATTAGCGTGCCGCCTTGCAATATTTTATGTATCTCACAGATACGCGCTGATTTGCCAGCTGCTTGGCAGTGTGTGTGTGTGTGTGTGTGTGTTTGTGTGTGTCTGACAATATTTTTTGGTGTACAACTGATTAAATGCAACTTCCTTGACATAATAGAAATTAAAAGTGCCACAATTGTTGCACAGAGTAGTCCCCCTTTAAATAGATCTGTCGAAGCTCTTTTTATGCATCCATCTGTCGGCAATCAATTTCAATTAGAGACATAGAAAATGTTTTGCCCAACTCTCGTTTTTATATTTTTGTTTGATTTTTGGTCCCCATACGAAAGTGAATCATGAGAAAATTAATTTCGTGGAAATCGAGCATGATTTTTGGGAAGATCTGGCAAACCTGTTGGCTGTTGACCGTTCTCAACTTAATGACTATGGAAATGTAAGCGTAAGATTTGAAGATTGATAAGCAAAGATCGTTTTGTTGTTTGTCCAGCCAGAGCGATAGAGATATATGTGGGGAACATTTGAATTAGTGCTGTCTGTCCTCGACATTACTTTGATTTGAATTTTTCTGTTTTTTTTTTGTGTTGGTTATTTTAGTTTTTTTTTTGTTTTTTTATTTTGCTGAATGCAACAATTTTCCCATATTATCGGCTCATTTGTCTTCGCAACTGAAAGCCACATAATTGACACATTAGCCCGTTGGCTCGTCCTCGCTTCCCGGTTCCCGCTCCTGATCGGTACTCAGTCTCGCTGCCTAATTGGCATTGCAACCTCATCATCGTCTTGTGGTCTGCGCACTCGTAATGCGTTTAAGAGGCGTGATCGTGTCTTTTGCACGCCCTCCTGCGGTGCCTGCCTGCGCGTCCGTCCAGCCCGGCACTGTCCTGCCGTTTGTCGTCTGACATGCGGCTGATTGATCATTGTGAATAGGCCAAGGGTCCAATAATAGGCTGCCTTTGCGGCAATGTTAATGCCCGATGTTTTGGTGGCAAAAGTGCCAGGATTATGGCTGGCAAAAAAAGTGTTAATGCCGTAAATTAAGAGGCGGAAACCAGCCACATGCTGGGAGGACACACAGCACAGTAGCAGGAGCCAGTGGAGGACGCTGTGCCTGCCAAGAGATTTGCTAATTGCAAATCTTGAGAGCGGGTCTTGAGGCTGTAAGCACATGAAGCTGTGAAAATCCTTAAGAAGACTGAGACCATATTGAGGAGTTTTTTCATCAGGTAGTTTAGTTTAGTTTAAGGAAGATAGAAATGCGATAAGAATGCGATATGAAGATCAAATTTTAAGACGTTCTTTAATCAATTAAGTTCTGTCATTTCGCAGCTTTATAGAGCAGCTTCCAAAAAGCTTTCACACATAACTTTCAGGCATATCGGAGAGCCAACAGTAGCAGCAACAACTGCAATCTGAGCCTGTTATTTACTCCCGAGCCGTTTTATCTTTCGCCATGCGACACATTTTTATTTTTATTATCATACATATTTTTGTTCTTTCTTTTTAGAATGGTCAGGTTTCTGCTACCTGTCGGCTGGACCCAGTGCGAGTGTCGTACGGTTGTCTGTTGATTCTGCAACTGTTGATTTTATTTCATGCCGTTTATGCAAATTAAGTTTAAAAGGATAAGGCCAAAACAGCAGCAGCAACAACTGCAGCCGACCCGCCATCAACTCACAACATTTGGACATAAAAAATTATTTCTGAATGAAATTCGTATGCCGAAATTCGTATCGATGACCGTTCGAGTGTCTGTCCGGCTGCCAGTCCAAATGCAAATGGCCTGCCAGGTTGTTCTCTCTGGCGGATCTGTTTGGCCAAAAAGGTAGCTCAAGTAAAGACCGGTAGCTGAAAAAAATGCTGCTGTGATATCGAATTAATTAAAAACAAAAACAAAAGGGAGCAAGCTCTGACCAATGCCTGGCGCCAAATGCAAATAAGGCAGCGCTGGCAACGCTTTGCGAAATTAGTTGGAGGATTGGCGCGCTGGAGCCAGCGCTGGATGCTGGATGGCACCTTGTGCGGCCGCCTTCAATTTGGCGCTGATTTGGCGGTCGTGTTGTGTTCGCTTTGGCTCAATTTGAGACAGGAATGAACTCCCTGGCCTGGGAGCCAGCAACCAGGAGCTGGCAGCCTGCGCATGCGTGTCGCTGTTGTCGTCGTCGCGAACTGAGGCGACGTGCAACAAGTTAATTAAGCCGCATTTGCATGTCGCGGCTCCTCTTGGCGTCTTTTGGCCAGAGAACAACCCACACTTCCTGTGCCGCCAGCATTGTGGCTGCATCTTCTGGCCTAAGCAGCAAAACGTGTCACATGCGGCCTCTATTGTGGCATACATCCCCCGCTCCTGCTCCTGCTGCTGATGCTGCTCCTGGTCCCGGTCAGGCGATCGATCACATGCTGTGAACTGCGGTAATCCGCACTTCCACGCCTTAGTCGCATTTTCACGCGCGCCCCTTTTGTTCGATTTTGGGCGCAGTCTGCTCCAAAGACATCCCGGCCAGCCAGACAATCGGACAGGCAGTTTATTTTATGATTGATTGCAAATAAAAATCGCAAATTGTGTGTGTTTACTTTTGGGTTTTTTCTTCGCTCACCATAAGCCATTATCACGAACTCACACACACACACACACTCAGACATGTGTTGTGCGTGTGTGCATCGGTGGTGGTTTTATATTGGACATATGTCGCTGACGTGGCTGCTACTGTGACAGAGCCAATACTGCTAAGTAGCCGGGGCGTTGAGTTTTTTTTTCCTTTTTCTATTCATCTTTTTATTTTTGCTATGGTTAATTATTGTCAGCGTGTAAATCGCATATGTTCAAATATGAGAAGTGGTTGTGAGTTTGGGCTACTTGCTGTTTTGTGGAACACGGGATTTGGTTTTAATGTTGAGAGACTCAGAGTTGAGTTGCAAACCTCACAAGTCCCTTAGTATGCAATTTCTAAAACTTTGTCAAAACTAAAAGGATTTCGATGAAGAATCCATTATATAAATATGGCAACACAACTTTCTAAAACTATGTAATTTTTGTTATAGTTTGAGCTCCACGTTGGTTTTAATTAAAAAAAAACAATTTCTAAATTTTTTATGCCAAATTCATAGAAAATCTTTAGTTTTGAAAACTAGAAGTTTGAAATTAAATTTTAAATTCTCTTTTTTAAGTTGATAGCCAAACAATTACAACAGATGTGGCATGTAAAATATCTACAGTTTAGATAAACATTTTACTTCCATAACTTTTATACAATTGAATTTCTAGATAAATGATTTATGCTTTTGTGCGCTTTTCTAACTACACAGCTAACTAAGCTATTTTTTTTGAAAGCTCATTTCCCAAGTAATTTCCCAACTGCTCACCATGCTTATCACATGATTGAGCTGCGTTATCAACAGTTGCGCGTCTCAGAGAGATAGAGAAAGAGCGGGAAGAGAGGTCGCTGCTTGCTGTCCTTGGGGGCGGTCAGTCACAGATAGTTATGCAATAACTGGAATCTAAAGCCATCACGGAAGCCATTTGAAATACGCTTTTTATTCAACAGATATTGAAGGCAAATAATGAAAAGTGCAAGCGGCTTAAAGTTGTTTATGATGTGAACATCGCGCCTGCCTGTCTCAGGCACCACATTAGCTTCTAGTTGAATCCACTTGCGGCGCCTGTCAAAAGTTGCCATCAAGAATTTATTTCAGTTATAGCATTGAAATTGTTGATACAACAACAGCAACCACAGCAGCACAGCTGAGCAATAACAAAAACTTTTATATTATATCAAAGTTTGAATGCGTTGCACATGCGCAGCAAAAGGTGACGCTGGCAGCGACTGCGACTGCGGCAGCGACAGAGACTGCGACTGCGACAGTTGTTGGTTTCAGACGCGACGCTCGTTTTATGCCGCTCCATAGATAAAAAATACACCTGTCGCATTACAGCTAAATTTATGTCCACCGGTAGACCTTTACTTTGGCGCGGCTAGAAACGCGCCTCGTCTGTGTGTGTGTGTGTGTGTGTGTGTAAGACGATTGCACGCTTCGATCGGGGCGATCGGTTGCCGCTGCTGCGACTGCTGCTGCTGCTGCTGCTGGCCGCTGTTCGGTGGGGGTCCAAGTGTTGAGACATTTCAGGTTTCCAGTCAAGTTGTTGTTGTTGCTGTTGCTGTTGTTGTTGATGTTGCTGTTGTTGGTGATGCGTTGCCGCTGGCCGTTGTCTGGCTTGGCTTGGTTTTGTTTTTGCGTCGTTTATTTATTTTTGTTTTGTTTTGTTTTTTTGGTTGAAATAAATACATAAAATTCGATCGAAAGTTTTGTGCTTGACGACGGACTAAAACAACGACCACGACGTCGATGGCATTTGATTTCGCGCAGATAGCGCCCAAAAGAGATGGCGATGACGTCAAGACGTCTCTAAAACAGGCAGATGAAGCGAGGGGACTAGGCCAGAGAGAGGGCAAGACCCAAAAGTCGGAAAGACCGCAAATCTCTTGTAGTTGAGACTTGGACAAATAGTTTACGGTACTCAAGCGTCCAAAGAAACCCATTGCTAACAATTTTCAAGAAGCTGCGATCTTTGATTAGCAAACAAGCAGTCGCGGCATCTACGGAGCTATCATTAACTACAAGCCGGTCTAAGCCAAGATGGGCAGCATACTTTGATTTGGCCAACTGTCTAGTGCCAAAACCAAAACTCGCTGCCAATTCTGGAAAGGGTCAATTGATTTTGTAAACTAGTTGGCCACGATTGAAGAAAGAAGTCAGAAACAGAAATAAATATTTACCTAATATGTACATATAAAACAATTTTAATTTACTCTAAGCATCTTTTGACTTTTCCCGATTATGTAAGCATTTTAGTCAGGTTTTTCCTATGTATATATACCCTAGAGCATTACAGCTTTAATACTCTATAGTTAAATCCAACTGCTTAAAGTTTTATATTTGCTTGGCCCATAGCTGACGGCCAATTTGATTGTTGAATTTTTAGTTGCTTTCGACGAGTCGTCTTGACCAACAAGAGAAAAAATATAGTAAGAAAAAAACAACATCACATCTTGGCTCATTTATCAAAACGTCTATTGATAGCTGGAAGTAAACGTTTAAATTTTGCACTTGTGGAATGATTCACGCTCCAAGTCGCTGAGTCAGAGTCTAAAACAGCGAGTAGCCAACCGCAGCTTGCTAATTGATAGGGCGACTCGTAAGTGGTTACAGCTAAGACACACCTGCTGGCCAGGTTGTAGAAGTTATAGTCAAGGAGTGCTCGCGCAGAGAGGTCCAAATACATAATTAACTAAAGAGACTGTTGGGTTCCGTTGGGTTCCGTTTGGGTTCCTCTGGGATCCGCTGGGATCAGTTGCAGTTGCGTCGGTCGCAACCCTTAGATGTTGTTTTCAACACGCTGGGAAGGGGGCCCCGAAAAGGTCAATGCTATCTGGTACAGCTCAGCTAAACGCTATTATTAGAGGTCACAAATCAATGAAGACTTTATCGACGGTCCACAGCTCGGACGGCGACTCATTACAAACAAATCTGGAACCCAAGGCTGCGATTACAATAAAAAAAAGCCGCGCCGAGACTAAAATTTATTGACAACTCGGCCAGAAACTGGAGAAAACATAATGGATAAAAGTGTCCAACCGGGAGAAAGGTGCGCAGCTAGAAAGCCAGTGCAAGTGGCAGGGCTCTCACTTTACCCCCACTCCCCTCATCCGGGCATACCAAATTCGTTGGCTGTTGCACGCATGTCAGCCTGGCCTATAAATTTCGTGGCCCTGTGCAGGTATTTGAAATAAACATACATATGCATATATATAAATTTGGTTTTGTGTTTCTTACTTTTTTTTTTTTTTTGGTTTCAAGTCCTGAGACTGATCAGCTGCAGCGCTGGGCGATCAAACGGATCGTTAGACGCCGCCGTTGCCGACGGGTACCAGACTGGGGTTAGGCCAGATCGAAGTCTCTTGCTATTTGACCAATAATTATGCAAATAAGCCCAGACGCAGGATTATCCCGTCTATACTGCGCATAGAAGCTGGGCCGGAACTAAGTCGATTTGCATTTTTTTGCGCCTGCCTTTCGAGGCACTCGAGGAACACGCGTCGTTGTCCTCGTCCCTTGAAGCGGCGTCCTTCATAATTTAAATAATTATGCCACTTGCTGGCTTCCTTTTTGGTCTCGAGCTTAGAGATTTTATGGCACGGCATTTGGCATAATTATGTAGGTCAAAAATTGTTTATTGACACGCAAAGCAACAAAGAAATTTGCATAATTTTACGCTGCAGTCGCCAGTCGAACCACACGAAGAAGAGCACAAGAAATCCACTCGAAAATTTTGTACGACCACCACCATCAGCACCACCAGCACCACCCTCCGAAGCCAACAGCTGTTAATTATAGTGCCGGGGGGGTCAGAGAATTGGCAGCGTGGCAAATTGTAGTACCCGAAAAAAAAGGGTTAGGGTTAGGGTTATGGTTTAGGTTTAGGTTAAGTCTGGGCGCGTACATTTTTCCACCTGCTGCTCGAAAAATTGAGACATAAAAAACACAGCCACGGAAAAAAACTGTCGGAAAATGTGGAAAAAAAATTATGGCAATGCTGGGGTAAAACAAAAAAATAAAAGTAAATATATATATATATAGAAAAATGTCAGCCTAATATGTCGAGCACTGTAATTTATGCTTTTTAATTAAGCAGCTAAAATATTTGTGATTTTTCCAGCTAGAAAATTCCCCTGGCATGCATATAGCTTTTCATGTTTTCCATTATAAATCACCTTAGTTAAAGCGCGTTCAGGTTTTTGTTTTGTATATTTTTTGCACAACCCCTTTCCCCTCGCCGGCCCAGCGTGCCCACACGAAACCACACAGAACACACAGTGGGGCGAGAGAACAGCTGAGAAACGGGTAAAACTTGTTTTGAAAAAGAATTTTCCATACGATTGTCAGACGGTAACTGAAGATAAGGTTAAAAATTATTTGCTGCTAGTTGGTTATATGGCTATATGACAATATATATGGATATGGAATGCCCCGACAAGTCGCTTATAAGCTATATTAAATTACTGAATAACAATGTAAGTTGTTGCTAAATACCTTAAGATACACCTGCTTAACCTTCAGACTAACCTCAAGCAGATTAAATAGTTAGGGCTAAAGTCAAGGCTTGAAACATGGCTAAGCCGCTTGGCCATAGACTTCCGTTTTGTAGCTGTCCTGTACCTGTCTGTTCCCAGCCTGTTCGTCTTCTTGTTGTCCTGTCCTGACTCCCGATAAGCATCTAAGCCGCGACATTCGGTCGCTCGCTCGCATATCCTTCTCGACTCACACGACAGCAAATTGTGGTGGAAATGTCAAAGCCAAAACGGAACCCAACGACAGGCGCAATGTTAAAATGACAACAACAGCAGCAGCCGTCTGTCAGCCTGTCGTTGTTGTGGCTGCTACTGCTGCTTTGTGTGTATCTGTTGTTGGTGTCATAAATCGTTATCGACCACGAACATCAGGTGGCACTCAGGCGCACTCGGCTCAGCTCAGCTCAGCTCGGCCACAGACTGCAATCCTGCAGTGCATTTTCGGACCATAATCCCAGCGAACGGCTACGCATGTGGCAAGCGAGAGGCGGGGCGGGCATAGTAGGATACAGAGTGCAGGACCCATGACCAAAGGACTTGTCGTAAATTAACGCTAGAAACGCAGCCAAACCGTGGCCAACCAATGACTGCAGTTCATTGGCGGCGGCGACGGCGGGAAGGGGTGCAACATTAGCGCAGCCACTTCAAAAGGCGACGCAAACATGCAAAACAGAGCAGCACAAAGGATCTGCAATTTATGGTAGGTCCTTTCAGTTTATCGAACAAGTTACCCGTTTCATTATAGCTCAAAAGGGAAATTATGAAACGTAAGCGCTTGTAATTCGCAATTACTTTTAGCTTGCTTCATGTTGCGCCTTTCTATGCGATTCTCGCAAGTTCATTTGGCTCAAAAGGTTTGCCCGTCCGCTTTAATAAGCCACAAGTTGTGTAGCAATGGCAAAACAACATCCATCACAAAATTGCGCACGTCAGAAATTTTGAAGCCAACATAGAGAAACAGCTGTAAATGACATTCGGACAAAATCAAACATTTTAACACGCTTCAAAGTTGTTCGAACAGGGAATAGCAAAATCAGGAAAAAAGTGGAGGAAAACCCACACAGCGAAGAGAAATGTCAAAAACGCGTCGTGAAAAGCTGGCAGGCAAAGTCAAACTCAAAGTCAAACTCAATCAAAGGCTACATGCCACACAACGAACGTCGCATAATGTGGAAAATTCTACAACAGCAGCAGCAACAACAACAAAAACAAGAACAGCAACAACAACATGCGTAGCAACGCGTGTGTCCTGCGCCATTTGGGGGTCAGGCAGGAGGACTTGGCCCGTCAGCCTGTCTGTCTGCTAATCTGTCCAGGAACATTGAATACGCATTACAAGACCGCGCTGAAACCAAAACCAAAACCAAAACCACGTTACCACATGTCAGCGGCGACTCCAACTCCAACTCCATCGGCAGCAACGGCAACAACTGTGGCTGCGGCCCAGGGGCATATGGGAATACGAGCGCGCAGAATGTGCAACACATGTTGTTGTTGTCGCTCGCTGTTGTTCGCGCTGTTGCCTGGCCGGCTCTGTTCTGGCCTGTCTGATTTTGGCCCCGCTTGATTGGTTGAAAATGTTGGCAAAAAGAACACAGTTACCCCGTCACTCCCCACGCTCCTGCCGCCCATTCCATAGCCAGAAGTTTTGTTATAATTTTTGCGGCTGTCATTTTGTGCTTTGATTCCGAAACATTTTTCGGGTGGAAGGTGCAAGGCGACAAGGCGTTTGTATTGCAACAAAAGGGCGTGACTATTATTGAACGGTAATCGCATGCCATTATGCCCAGTGCTGAATGAGAGCTGAGCTGGGACCCACTTGTAGTGATAAATGTGTCAAATTTGGACAACAGGCGTGAAGTCTGCGACAGAGCTCTGATGGACCGATCGTTAAATAAAAGGGGTTTAAGCCAACGAATGCGGCAGAATTTGGAATCCAGCAAATAGGGTAATCCCATTTTTGATTAGGACAAACAATTTAGTTGATAAAGTCATAATAGTCTTAGTGCCCAGCTTCTAATATATTGTTGGTCTGTTAAGCGAATTTAATGTTTTACATTTTCGTCATTCAACTCCTACTAAAACTTCTACGTACAAGATCTTATCAAAAATCTTGGGTGGTCACGTTCACTAAGCTTCTTGTGAGAATGCATATTTTTTTTCTGCAGAACCATTTACCAATAAGAAAATGCTTCCGTTTGTCTGAAAGGGCGCCTGTTAAGCGAGCCAATTCCTAGGCTTCTTAACTGATTCTCAGCCTTAGAGACACAGTTCTCCCGCCACTCAGTCTGCAAATACCAACGACATTTCACAGTTTATTTTTTCAACGCTTTGCTCAAACTAAGCACTTGGTCGGGAGAATTCCAGGAATTCTTACAAGTGTATCGACATTGACTATTGACTATTTGTGGCATCAGTCTATAAGTTTTGGGGCGCACTAATCTTCACACCTTGCCACAGCGCACCGAGCACCGACCCAAAAATGGGAAAAAGTGAGGCAGAGACTTCCGTTGAATTGTCGGACAAACGTGAGCTATGCAGCTTCCGAAGAAATGCAGCAGCGAGAGGATGGCGCTGAGGATGGGGCAGGCTGTTGGCGCAACCAATTAGTGAGCATCCAGTTGCCAGAAATTGTTAGCAGCAGCAGGAGAATGGAGAATGGAGAACGGAGAATAGAGTGTGGAGCGTGGACTATGGGCAGGCGATGGCCAAGTGCAATGTGTGCCAAGCGGTTAATGAACAATTTCATGGAAATATTGTCACACTTTTGTTGACAGCGATTGGCGCTGAATTCCTCAGCCAGCTGTGGCAGCTGTGGCAATCAGCTCCTCTCCAGTTCGACGTTGAACTGAGCATTCACTTTGCTTGTATTGGCAATGCTTGCCTAATTGATTTATTGATGTTTACATGTGCGTGCCTGGCAACTGACTGTGGCACTGGAGTTGGGACTACTAGCAGGCTTACAGACTTACAACATGGCCCACAATTTGCTCTAAACGCTCGTTGAGAGCGTTGACAATTGTTTGGGCCTTGTTTGTCGACGTCAACGTCTGTCGATGTCTTCGCTGTGGTCGAGCCAGACTCTTTGGTAGCCAAAGTTTAGACAGGCCAAACAATTCGTCAGTCAGACAGACCAACAGACAGATAGACAAGCAGACAGACAGTCAGCCAAGTAATTGTTGACCTTTTACGTCGACGCAACTCGCAGCCACGTTTGGTTTTGGTCTATGCTCGATGGTCTTCTCTTGGGCCTGTTTCAATTGCTGTACAATCATGTTGTTGTTGTTGTAGTTGCTGCTGCTGCTGCTGTTGCTGTTGTTGTTGTTGTCGTCATGTTTTTATTACTGTTTGTACGCCCTTTCCTCAGTTCTCGTGTCTGTTTGCTCTTCATAAATAGCATGAAATCTTTGGCGCTGCACATCGAAATGCCTGAAAGTCTAACACGACAATTCCAAGTCTCGACAACATTTTCGATTTTCATTGGAATTTTGGTAATATCCGAAAACCTGATCAGTCAACTCTATAATATAACTACCATTTCACAAATTTGTGTTCTGCAAGATTCCATAATTAAATACCAGATGAGTTTTTAATTGAAGAAAATAGTTCAGTTTTCGTTTTAGCCTCTTTCTTTGGTTAGTTAGCTAGCTGGCAGCCTTGAACCTGCCACCAATTGCAGCTGCCGCAGCCCTGTTGCACCCTTGATAACCAACAGAGATGGATAAAAAGTCGCATACTTTCTCGGCGTGTCAGCGACCCAACGAAGCGTTAATGAATTACAACCGCGGTCGCAGCCATGACTGGCCGCAGGGCTAACATATAAAAAAAAAAGGAACACCTTGCCACGGCTGCAACTGCAACTGCAACTGGATCGCCAACGTCATCGGCAGGACAACAACTAATTACCGTGGCTGAAACAATTTTTATGGCATTTACGCGCACAGTTGATCGCTGACAAAGGTAAATGCTGCCACTCGCAGCACGGGGTAGCACAGACGCCGCAGACACCTTGTATTGGCCAGGACACACACACTCGCGCACACACGCACACACACTCCAAAATACAGGTACACAAATTATTTAGTTACGCTGCCGGGCAGACGTGGCTTCTTTTTTGTTTTTTTTTTTTGGTTTTTTGTTTTGGTCAAGCTGCGTCCCAGGCGCGTGAGTCCTGCTTCTCTTTTGGGCTATCGGTTTCATGCTGATCGATAATCATCTGGCGTGGCCCATTGTCTGCTCTTTAGAGCCAATATTGGCGACCAATTATTAGCACTTTGCTGCTTCGAAAATGGCACGTCATTTAAAAACTGAGAGCCCACTGGACGGGCGCATTGTCCTCGGCCCAATTAATAACATTTTGTCAAGGCAGAGAAATTGCAGTTAGAAGTGCAAACTGAGGCCCAACTTGTAAAAACTCAATTAACTGGTTCGTTCTGCAGAACCAGTTGCGGTACAGTTTGTTCTGTTTGTGATTCAATCTCAAGGCCCACAAATTGCAAGAGATATCGCAAATTAGCTGCCGATCTTGACGCCGCTTAACGCGCACGCATTTTGGGGCGATTTATCAATTTCAGGTCGCATACCGAATGGTGACATTTAACAAGGTTCCAAAACATTTTTGCGCTTTCGGTTCTAATCGCAGGCAACAACACAGACAACAACAACAACAACAACAACTGTGAACTAGCTACAAGCGCCAGCAACAAGGAGAACCAGAACAACTTCAACGCGCACCTGGCGATCAAAGTGGTTTTCGAAATGCAGCCCGAACAACCACAGGCAACCACATGCGAAACGCAAGAACAACCACTTTGCACCGCAAATCAAATCGAAATTATAATAAATAAAAAAATAAAACACTATTGAATTTATGTGAGAAAAAACGGAAAGTATTTGTTAATTTGACTACATTAAAGAGTTCGAAGATTTCTAATGGTATATCATTTATTTGTATAAAGTATGTTTAATATTGACAAATTACCAACAGTCTTTAATTTATTCCAGATAAATATATAAATTTCTAATGACAAACTTGTTTGTTTTTAATCTGATCACCTATGATATTAAATCTTATCTAACGCTTTAAATGCTAAATATTCTGTTGCATAATTTAAATAATAACTACTGTGTAACTATTATTATTGTTACTGATTTATCTTTAAACTAACTCCACCCTATACTTAAGCAACAATGATGTCTGACACGAAAATCCTCTACGTGTTCTGGCTCAACTATTCAATATAACTCTGTTATCCTTTAAAACTGTTGCTTCACTTTTTTTTCTTTCAAGCCACTCGACACATCCTCCACGGGGGCAGGTGGGCAACAGTCGTCGTGACACCTTCCTGGCCCGGCTCGGGCCGCAAATCACTGCGAATCAACAAACTGAGCTGAACATAACATTTGCTTAATATGCCAACTATGCGCAAACTGTGGCAACAACTTTTACTGCGGCCAAAAGCAGCTACCGAGTTGGTTGCACAAACCGTCAACTCGCAGCGGGCGCCTTGCAACGTCGGCAACATGCTAATGTATGCAACACCCGCCGTCGACTGACGACCTTGAAAAATTATGCAAAATCGATGTAAAAAAAAAAACAACAACAACAACAAATACACACACAGCGAGAGTAACCAACAAAATGCGAAAATAAGTTCAACAGCAGTAAAAAATGTAAATGTGGCACGAACGGAGAGAGTCGAACTGAGGGGGTGGTGGTTTGGGCTGCGGGGTGCAGGTTGGCTTTGCTGAGGCGTCAACTTTTTTTATTTTGCACTCCGATTTTTATGTAAAAAATTGGCGCAAATGAGGCAGACAATGTCGGCGCTCATGCGCGCTTCTCTCTGCGAGGGGCGACGAAGTTCTGCTGCGGGGCGGGATGGGGTGGCAGAGGCAGAGGCATGCCCAGTTTTGTTGGCTGAAAGTTAAGCGTACGCTGAACTTTTGCCTGCCACAGCGGCGACTGATTTGCATACGATTTTGTCTACTCACCAGGCCAGCAGCAGCAACAACAACAACAACAACAACAGAGGAGAAGAACTTCATTTTGGCACAAATGATGTTGACGTTGACGCCAGCGTCGACAGCGGAAGTTGTTGCTTATGCGCTGACGTCGACGGCGGCAGCGACGCGTCGTCGGCACATTATGGTTTGTTTGCCATTTCCGCTTGGCATTTGCATGCAGAGCAAACGACACGGGGAGCGATAGGGAGAGTGAAAGAAAGAGAGCAAGTGTTTTGTGATGTCTCTCTCTCTCTCGCCTTCTCTTTTCTTTTCTCTCTCTTTGCTCCTGTTGAATTTTTGGCTACGTTCTCGTGCAATTTAAATAATTTTGCATAATTTTTGAAAATTGACTTATGGATTTCTCATCGTTTGCTGCCAGTCTGCGATTCATTTTTATGGCTCTGTGTGCGTGTGTGTGTGTGTGGGTGTGCCACTTGTTGATCAGCTTGCTGTAGGTCATGTCTTGGCTCTGTTTAAGTACTTATGTCTCATTTACTTTACCACAGCCCCAAGCTCAACTGCTTTCAAACAACCTTCAGAAATTATGCAAAAATTATTTTCCCCAAAGTATTTTTTTCTGCATACATTTTTCACTCTTTGTCATATTTTGAGTTTTCTTTAAAGTTTGCAAACACAAACACACATACACACCCCGCAGCACACCACATGATAAATGAGACTTTAAGTTGTTTGACAGTCGCCTCCAACCACCTCCCCCGCACCCCGTGCAAATGTTTTGTGCAACTTGTTAAATGTGTTTTTTTTCCTGTTTTCGCTGTTGCTTTGTTTGCATTTGTATTTGTGTGCGCCTTATCAGGCCTTAAAGTCGTCAGAGAGTTGTCTGTTTTGCATATTTGTAGCGCTTGTTTATCAGTCGCGAGCGTGGCAAACGTTGCAGATACATTTGTATCTGTATCTCGAGTTCATTGTGAGCAATAGACAACTCTCGTCGTATGTCGTAAGACAAAAAAAAAAACAGCAAAACAAGAACAAGTACCAGAACAAAAGCAAACACATTTACGAGCTGCCCAATTGTGACCCCAACTGATAAGAAGGCGTACAGCTGCAATTACCAGAAAGCGGAGCAACAGCTCATAAAAGAACAGCTCCTCCAAGACGCGGCCGAAGATTGAGCGTCTTTTGGATTGACTGGGGAATATGGGGGCGGGTAGTTACATAATTTATGACTTCCCCCCTGTGTTTCGAAGCTAACTAGAAAAATACAATAAATAAATTGAGGATCGTCGTTGTCGTTGTCGTTGCCAGTTGCCGTTGCCGTTGCCAAACACGTAGCAGGCCAAACAAAGTCCAAGTTGGGAACGTTTTAATTTCTTACACTTGGCAATGGAGACGCGCGTGCGTTGCGATCCGTCAACGTGCGCGGGCGTTGTCTGTCGTCGGTCCCCAGTCCCAAGTACTCAGTCATCAGTCGACAGTCGTCGGTTGTCGGTCGTCAGTTGTTGTATGACCAAAGGCAGCCAGTGATAACGACTCAGAGCTGAGCTCTCTGCTGTACAGCTCCTATGACTTGGCCCGTCTCGCATTAACCGGAAGCCTGCGCCAAACGTGATCAACGGTTTGGTTTGCGGCTGTGCGACGACGACGACGGCGACGGCGACGACGACGGCGACGGTGACAGCGTTCGCCCTCGCCTTTAGCTACTGCTCCATGTCCATGGGATTGGAACTGGCAGTGGGCTTGGGTTTGAATCTTGGGCCATTCATTCGTGCGCTGTTGTCAACGATGAGCGCTGATACGTTAAATGAAAAAAGCGAACCGGCAGCGTCCGTCCATGTCATACGTTTGAATGAAAAAGAAAAAAAACGTGCGTGCTGCCACAGAAGGAACGTTGACTTTGGACGCGGACAACAACAACAACAACAACAACGAGAACAGTGATGCGTTGGGTTTACCGCGTTTTGTATACCCATATACACATATAAATATATATGAAGTGTAGTATATATGTTTGTCGCAGCATTGGCACTCGCACATTTCTCAACATTTTTAGTGGCACTCAATACAATTCGTTCCCCAGCCCCTAACCCCCGCCACCCAAACAATAAAAAAAGAAGAGATTATAAGCAAAATGCAATACACATTGTTGGATTGTTCACTGGATGGATGGATGGCTGTATGAAACTCATAAAAAAATGTGCGTTGGTGTTTTAATTTTTACGTGTTGCTAAAGGCCTCTTCTTGGCGCGACTGTCACTGACGTCAACGCCAGCCTTCCTGTCTGAGGTTGCGAAGTCCAAAAAAAGCCAAGAGCGAGAGAGAAATAGGGATAGAGAGGGGGAAGACGCAGCAGAAGACTGTATAGATTTGAGCTGAAGATGAGTGAGCTGCGTACGTGCGTAAGGCAATTGCGTTGGACTCACTTGAACTTGGTAAATTTGCTGGCCTGCTGCTGAGGGCATCCTTGGCGGCGGCGCTCTTTGATGTCGGGTGCGGATACGGGGGGTGGGAGCGGTAAGTGTGAACGCTTCATTTCATGCCCGCTGCGTGCTGATGAAGTGCCGCAAATCTAATTTTTGGCCAAAATGATTGACTATTATAAAATTGTTGGCATCATTAATAAATGGTCAAACAATTTTCTAGAATCGATTACCTCTTTTATCGATAACTGTCGATAACAGTATATATCAAAATATCGATAGGTAAAACCTACTATCAAAAATGTACTATTTATTATTTAAAACTTAAATAAATCAGACATTCACACTAATTTAGATGAAACTCACTTCGTTGGCCCACTGGAAACCCTTGTGGGTTATTTGGCGCCTGTGAATATGCAATGATATTTTAAGCATGCGCCCACCATTCAACATTCATTCGCACATAGCCTGACACTCAGTTCAGGCATTCACTTCAACATTATACATAATAATATTGTTAAATGTTTTATGCGCTGTTGATGGCTGTCGAGTATTTAAACTTAACCACACAGAGACCTCAAGAATCACAGTGCCGAACCCAAAACCTCAGACCCCCCGCACCGCTGCGCCCCATAAACCCACCACAGCCAACATGTCCACAGTCAATTAAATGTATGTAAGCATGTGTGTGTGTGTGTGAGTGGGCGCCATATAATCAGTGCGTGGTGTGTGTGTATGCAAAAATGGCAAACGGTCTGTTAAGCACACATGCGAGTGCCACGCCCCCGCCCAGCTGCCCATCAACAATCAGCAAAAAGCGACTGGCAACAATTTGAAAGATACGAAGCGTAACCGTAAACTGGAGCTGGTAGCGGTACCGTAACCGTCACCGTTACCGTTACCAGGACTTGCCCATGTTTGAGTTGCGTCTGCAGTTTTATCAACGCAACAACATCAGCTTAAAAGCACTCAAGGGGCTGGCCATAACCGAGGGCAAGGGTTAAAGGGGGGGTAGCCCAGACGACAATCAACGCAGTTTATTTATGGAAAAATAAAATGAAATAAAATGATGATGATGAGCAGCAACAACAAAAGACAACAACAATCGAGGCTATCTTCCCTGCAAGTGCCCCGCCCACAACTGGGCTCTCTGCTCGGGGTTAAGGGTTGCGGTTTGTTGTTTTGTGTGTTGAAATTAATTTCAGAAAACACTTGAAATTAAAATTCAAAATTCACGCAAATAACAAATGGGGGTAGCTTTTTGGGTACTCCATGTTCTCATTAAGCGCAGTTCAGATGCTGATAAAAATTTTTGATTATCATTCGCTGCGCTCTGGCAACTTATTAATTTAAATGGCTCATAGGAGTTATGTGTAGTAAATCAGAGAATCTGAGCCAGAGTGTGAAATTAAGAGAAAGAGACTGAGAGAGAGGAAGTCACATTAAGCAATTAGAGCAGCTTTGTCTGGCGTCGCTTGGGCCTAACTAATGGGCCCAGAGCACAGGGAACTGTTCTTCCCGACCAGAAACAGGCACAGCTGTGGGCCCAAAACTACAAGTAATAACCATAAAGGCGGCTACATAAATTTTCAAGTCAAGTGCGTTGTCGCTCACTGATGTCCCATGTCCCATGTCCCATGTCTCTTCTCTCATGTCTCTGGCCTCTTGTCTTTTGGCTGTTGCTTGTTGCCAGGAGTTAGCCAAGCGCAACCCGCTGCTGGTGAGCACCTTATCAACTAACCAACTTCCATATAGCCATGACTTTTTCGTGTTGCCATTCCCGTTGCCGTTGCCGTTGGTGTTGCGGTTCAATAAACCATAAAAGGCTCATTAATTATGCGCATATCGCGCCTACAGGGGCGGAAAATGTGTCACTCTGCAGTGGAGTCACTTCAGTGGCTATCGCAGTGGCTTCGGCTTGTTAGGTTCAGTTCCTGGTTAGGGTATACTCACTTTGTCAGAAAGTCTTTTTGGCTTATTTGATCTTTGATTATCAAATTGAAATTCTTTCCAAAACACTTTTTTTTTTGTTTTGTTGGTTTATTTTCCGGCAGCAAACAGGGTGCAGGATTCCCTTTTATCTGTCTTTCTTCTATTTTAAATATAACACCATTAATATATTCTATATTAAGTTAAATAAAACATTTTATTCTGATTTAATTTTGCACAATTCATTTTGTCTATTTCACAATCACACTTGCTCGCCAATATTTCGAGAGATGGCACTCTTAAGCTCGTGCCTACTACACTTGCATATCGATAGACTTATCTTAATCTCGATTGTTAATTGGGTATTCTTACAACTAGTACTGCGCTTAGTATATACTGCTACATAATGTACACATTTTTGTGTATTTTTTAGTTATAATTATATGTGCATACAATTTCGATTGTAAATTATAAACATTTTAAACTAACAAAAACACAGTGACAAATTCCTTAAATAAATTCATCAAGTGTATCAATTATTCGGTCAGCTACTATCTATAAATATTTTCGCCTTGTTATCAACCCCCCAGTGAATTCGAGACTGGCTTGCTCTACTGGAACCAACCACATGTCAACGGCTGGCGATTAATTAAATAAAGAATTACGCGGGTATAAAATGCTTGACATACTTTTGAGGTCTGGCCAAAAAAAAAAAAAAAACTGTCTCAAAACGGTGCTTAGGTGTTGGCTTACCAAGCGACCTTTGCTGGTTGCCTTGTGGCATGCAACAGTTTTGCATTGCATTAAACAAGCCACAAAAAAAAAAAAAAAAAAACAAAAAAAAATAAAAATGTGAAAAAAATAAAACAATGAAATTCAGAAACAATAATTAATTTAATTGACAAGTTTTGAGGCACGGTCTTGAGGCTGTGATTGAAACTGCGACTGCAAATGTGACTGAGAATGAGACTAAAACTTGAGGCTGAGTCTGAGACTGAAGTTGAGACTTCGACAGAGTCTTGACTGACTGCCACGCAGGAAAAGCGACGATGTCGGCAACGACGACGACAAGATCTTGGCAAAACCAGCAAAAAACACACACACCTCGAAAACTGTCAAAAAAACAAACTTCAAAGCAGCCTCACAGACAACAACAATAACAACAAAATGCCAATAAAAAAGAACCCGGCCAGAGTTGCAAACAATTTTATTGCGTGGACTGATTACTGCCGCACTCACAAATACACACACACAGAGACACACAGAATCACAAAAAAAAGGCAACTCTGGAGCGAGCTTCATGAATGAGCCGCTGTCTGGAGCTCGTCCCTGGGCATGCCCAAGAGCAGCATCATTACAGGCGTCTGTCTTTCATTCACAAAGCAGTGTCTGTCTGGAGAGTCTCCAGTCTTCGGTCTTCGGTCTACAGCCCACGGCAAAGTCGAGCCTTGGCAACGGATATCATTAAGCCAGGCTTTATTTAAACTGCCGTCTGCAACAGACGCTTTAAGTAGGCGCGACAATTGCAACAGTTTTTCATGTTGTTGTTGTTGCTGTTCCAATGCTGCTCTCGTGCCCCTTTTAATGAATGAAAAGTGAATTTGGAGTCGAGGTGTGCGCCAAAGGTTGGGCCGCTGCTCTGTTGATTGACATGATCATGATTTACACCTTTCTGGGTGCGTAAAGACACCCACCTCAGCGGGGCCATAAAGGATGCGGAGAGCAAAAGACGGCCCGATCAGCAATTGACTGCAAATTGGATTACACTGTAAAACACAACAGAGAACAGAGAACTTTAATACACGGACAAAGAATAGAGTAAAATTTATAATTTTACTTTTTATCTTAGTATTAAGCTAAATATTTTCTTAATGCGACTTTTTGTAGTAATTTTAAAACCAAACATTGTTTAGTCATATTGCAGTGCAGTGTTGTTAGTCGAGCGGCTGCCGGAGAGCCGCTAATTGTTTGGGCCAGCAACACCCGCACATTGTACTGCGTATGTAGTCGCAGATACTACCGGTATCTGTATCTGGCAGATAGAAATCTGTGTGTGCCAGCAACACGTCGTTGTCGTTAAACTACTACGCGGCTTTAAACGCGCTAAGCACTTGGCCAAGGAGCGGGAGAGGAGCTGGTCGGATTGAGTCAAGAAGCTGACTCACTAGGCCGGGGTCTGGGCCTGGTTGAGTTCATGACCCGAGCGGAAATACGCGGCGCGTTAAGCATTTTGCGTTTGTTTGCGCTAATAAATCAAATAAAAAGTTAATCAACAAATGCGCAACTTCGCTTTTAGCTCTTCGCTGTTCGGCGCTGACAGGCGGACAAAGTTTGTGCTTAATTTTAATCCTTTCCGTATCAAATCATTATTCGAGTCTAAAAGCGCCACAAAATTTTACCGCAAATAATCATAATGAAGCGCTGGAACAAAAGCAGGAGCAGGAGGCACCAGCTCGCAACAAGAGCAACCATCAATGCTGTGACTCTGAGTCTGAGTTGTGAATTGTTTGCTCTGGTGGTTGTCGGTGGTTGCGGGTGGCTGCCAGAGCCGCAACCTCAGCCACTTGCAGTTTGAGTTGTTGTTGTTGCTGCTGCTGCTGTTGACTGTTTGATTTCTGCTGTTTCTGTTTGGTTCGCGCGCGGCAAAGTCAACAACAGTTCGAAACGTCAACAAAACCTTTTAAATTATTATTTGCCTTTGTTGCTTTATTTGACTTTGCACGCAACGTGCGCGCTGAGCGGGGCGAGGTCGGGGTCGGGGTCGGAGGCGGGGGCGTCTCCAAGTTTGCCAGCAAGGGTTGCAACCCTTTGGGCAAACTTTGCTTTGCCTTCCTTTAAGCCAAAAGCGTGAGAATGCGATGAGCCAAAAGTACGTTACAATATTCGTAATCATCAGCTGATGATCATCAGCAAAAATCAATAAAGATCCGCTCGATGATCATCTGCCACTGAAGACTACCCTATCTGTGGCCCGAGCAGCGCTTCAAAATCTATCTATCAGTTATTGGGACTCTGATCCGCGTACCTCGATCAACGCTTTTTGCACATTCAAATTTCGCATTTCACATTAATTTAAATTTTCGCATGCAAAAGACAATACAAGCGCATGCAAGGGGTTCAATTTATTTTATATAGTTGATTGCATCTTCAATATACGATCAATATTGTCTTTTGTGCTTAGCGCATTTCCATGGGAAAGAAAAGTCTTCTTCTCTCCGCCTTGGCCTAACCCTTCTCCAGCAAGGCGAAAGGCTTGGGAAAATTAAATAATATGCAAAAACCCTTGCGCACAGATGTCATCCCATTAGATGGCAAGACCGAGACCGAGATGCCGCCGCTGTTGCCCTATCTGCCACGTAGGCAAATTACCTCAGCAACCCCCTTTCGGGATAAAGAAGAAGCCTCAGCCCATTTGAATACTCATCTTCGGCTTCTTCCGTTTGCGCAAAAAGGTTGCTCGACTGCCTTCATCTGCATAATTTTCACAATGTGTGGTGATCCTTCATAGTGCAACCCTTCCCTGCCTTGCCTTGCACCCTTTTGCGGCAACACGTGTGCCCCTAAAGGAAAGGAAGGGAAAGAAGACGCTGCAGCGCAGACAACTCAGCAGACCAAATATCAATTTTCTCCATTCTCATGCAAATCAAATGCTGCCCCGAAATAAATAACAAAATGTGACATCAAAGGCGACTGCCAGATCGAGATGCGATCGGACTGTAGCTCGAGCTCGAGTTCAATCTTAGGTCGGGGTCGCCCGGGTTCAGTGCCTAATCTGCGCTGGCCGTCTTAAGGGTTGTTCCTTGTCTGCGGCTGCTGTGTTTTGCCCGGCGACGTCAACAGCCAGCCGAAATTCGGCAACAACAGCCCCTAATGGATGACCTATTATTATCGGCAGGAACTGAGCTTGCGTCTTTTTGCAAGCCTTTGCCGGCATTTGGCATTGTAATGCAAATGCGAGGCGGCCCGGAGGGCTGGTTAGGAGCAAAATCGCGGTATTGATCCTTAATTTATGCATAAATGCGTCACCTTTGCCTTCAATGGGCTGTGATGGGTGCCAGGCATTCGAGGGTTATGCGTCCGCCTCGCTAATTTTTAATTTATGCAAAACACAATTTCGCCTGCAACTCCTTTTCCTCGGAACTCCTCGGGCATCCTTATCGCTATTATTGCGTAATTCGAGAATGGCGCAAAAAAGTGAAAAGAAGAAAATCTTTTGCCTGCGTCTGTGTTGCGTTTCCTCAACACTTGGTGGTCTGTCACATTTTCGCGTATGCAAATCCCATTGTGAACCTGCGATACCAACTCCCTTCCCTTCCCTTTCCCCGTCCGGGCTGATTCGGGTTCGGGTGGTGCGCGGCAGCCTTAGGTGCTTTTTGGCCCCGTCGCAACAATCGTTTAGAAAATTTAATTTATTTCGATGCCGCTGCCGAAGCATTGTAGCCAGTTTTCTATTTTCCAATTCTATTTTCAGTTTTACTTTTCAATTTCTATTTTCTTTATTTTGTAATTTTTTTTTTCCTGTGTTGTGTTATGTTGTGTGTTACCGGGGGGCAGTTACAAATTTTTGCCGTTTGCTACTCTTGTTGCCGTGTTTTATGCTTGTATGCAAAAAGGGTTTAACTCATGTGCCCTACACTTATTTTAGCGAGCTCTACAGGATAAAGGATCAAAAATGCTGAAGCGGTTTTTCCTTTGCATACTGTACTTGAGATGTGCTGTGGCTATAAGAAAGATTTTCATTTAGAAATAATTTTCATCTTTAGTTAAAATTTTTTTGGAAGTTATTTTTCTTTTAGTAAATATAGATAAATTATAAAAAATGTTTATTCTGAGCAATAAGTACTAAAAATAATAATAAATATTACTATTAATATAACTTTTGCTCTACAGCGCATTAAAAAATTCCACCTTGTCGTCAACTTTGTTTTCCATTCTTATCAAATTCAATTTCATAAATTTTTGTGCCGTACGCTTTTGTTCAATAATTTCCCATTCTAGCTCTATCTCTACCTCGCTCTCGCTCGCTTGTTCTCTCCTTTTCTCTCTGTTATGATTGTGCTGGCTGTGCGGCAATTTCTTTTCACTGTTTTATCAATTTGTGTGGCGCTCGTTACTTATTTTTATTTATGCTCCACTTTGCTACCACTTGCAGCCCACCTATTTCAGCCCCTTGCAAATTTTTGCATAACCCGCGAGCAAAGTTCCTAACCGAAATAAATTCCTTTTATTTTGCATTTGATAAGCTGCGGCCAGACTGCGATATGTGTGCTCTGTGTGTGTCCCCAAAACAAACTCTCGCTCTCTCTCTCTACCTGTCTCTCTCTCATTCTTTCTCTCTTTTTCTGGAATAGCTCATGCATTTTGGGGCTGCTGTCATACATCGCATCTCGAT
The DNA here is from genome assembly GCA_004143825.1 of Drosophila micromelanica. NCBI lineage: Eukaryota > Metazoa > Arthropoda > Insecta > Diptera > Drosophilidae > Drosophila > Drosophila micromelanica. Next base: position 29,825 of record SCDY01000391.1, read on the forward strand.
AGCGGCAGCGATATATCCGCCATTGTGACAGTGTTTGTGTGTGTGTGTGTATCTGTGTGTGTTTTAAGTGTTATGTTGTCTCGTTATTTATGACTTTACACATGCAAATGCCGTCGTGCGACAAGCGCTCGAGCTTAGCTCCACTTGGAAAACATTTGCCGGCTACCCTTTTACCTGGCGGCGTTGTTTATGGTTGACATTTCCCGTACTTTCATTGAAAATTGCATGGAAATCGAATCTGCGGCAGCAGCAGCCGCATCAGCAGCAGCGTCAGATTTGATTTGACTGCCCCAGGGTTTTTTGCTGCCGGCTGGCCGTCTCCTCGGTGTCTGCCGCAACTTGTGGCTAATTGTTATGGCTTAATTATGTGGCTTGCTTAGGCGCGCGCCTCTGCCAGACCCTAGTCATAACAAACCACAGAGAATCCTACGAAAAATTATGCGCATAATCAAAAAGTCAACACGCCAAAAAGGCTGCGCTCTGCCATTTGAATAATTCAAAAGCTGACGAAGCCAAAGTACGGCAGCCGGCGCCGGCGCGTTGTCCTTTTGCGCAGGCGCTTCCTGATGGCTGTCTCCTGCCGCCTCCCCTCTGGCTCTGCATTTTAATTAAACGAAGCGCGCGACGCATGCCACAAGGGGCAGGCCGCTGGCGGTTGTCCTGCGCCGCAGCCTGTTGCGCCGCCGCAATTACAAATTCTAATTTTATGCTAATGCTCCTGTTTTGGTCCTGGGCCAACGCAGCAGCAGGAGCTGTATTAGAGTCCGCTCACCATCGGCAAACGCGACGCCTTGGCTAATTATTATGCACCATAAACGCAGAGACGTCATTTGTACGTATTAATTTGAATGTTAATAAACTGGATTTCTTGACCCACTAAACTAGAGAGCAGAGCAAAGCAGCAGCAGGAGCAGGGACGGAGACGGAGGCCGCGTATGGGCGCATTGGTCAAACGCCTTTTTTATGCGCAAATCTCGTACATAATAATGAATAATTATTTTTTGCTGTTGGGTTTTTGTTTTTTTTTTTGTTTTTTTTTTTTTTGCTGTGAATCTCTCGAATGAATTTCTTATAATTTATTTTGGTTTTTATTTTGTATTTGGCATATGAATAATTCAAGTCACTAGCGGGTTGCTGTCTTTGTTTATTGTAGTTGCTGCTGGGTTGGGTAGAGAGGGGAAGGGGGGCTGTACAAGCTGTAAAATTCATATTGATATTTATATTTAGTGGCATGAAAAACATTGCTGCCAACGGCAATTGCATGTGGCGCGAAAATCCGCAGTTGACATGGGAGCCAGTTGTATCGCAGGTGATTTATTATCAGTTAATTAGCAAATAGAGAGCAGGCAGGCTGACAAATTACCAATATATATAATGAGTAGTTGCAGTGGGTATAAATGAAATGCATGAGATAATGTATTAAATACGGACTTCTGTGTTGTCTAAGTCACGTTTGAAATTAAATCAAATATTTACTTTAAAGAAGGAACTTAAATTCTCCAACTACACATCAAGATTTTATACCAACCTACAATATTTAACTTAAGTATTCCCATTTGTTGAAATTAGAGTCTCGATTGAATTCAACCTTTAACTCCTTAACCTTCAAGAACCATTGTTAAGTGGGAACTCACTTTATTTTTTTCTAATCAGCGCATTTTTATCAAAATTCAGTCCGGCCACATAACTACAGCAGCCCGGCAATCAACCCATTTAGTTGGGGGGCAGCCGCTTTCGACTTCTCCCCCCACGCAATCAGCATAGACAACAAGGGGAAGAACAAAAAAAACGACGATATTGCCGGGCACATAAAAAAAAATCGTTGAGCATAGCAAAAACCATAAAAATCACACCTACGAGTACGTTGTAATAAAATGTTATCAAAAGTGTTGCTGGCAGTCCTTCCTATCCTGGCAGTCCTTGTCTATGGTGTGCCCCGCGTTGCCTGCGCTCCCTTTGATTTTGCATATGACAGCGGGAATTGCGTGGTGCGAGGCGGGGAAGCTGGACGGAGCACCATTGTTAACCCTTCCTCGAGTGCTGTGCTGAGGTTCCCGCCATAAAAAATCCACAGTGCTGGTAATGTGGGCGCGTCCTTTGGCTCCTGCTTGTGTTTTTTATGCTCGCGATTTTGCTATCTCGCTCTCTCTCTCTCTCTCCTTCTCTGTTGTTCTGTATTGACAATTTCATGGCGTTCCCGGCTGCGCCTTTTGCCTCGTCAGCGAAATAAACAAAAATCGAGCAATGTGTAAAAAGAACGCAAAAGACAAATACAGTGGAGAACACACAACAAAACAAACAAATTTTGAGCGCAGGTTTGCTGACAAGACGCTGGGGTGCTGTAAAAAATAAAATAAGCAGAGCCCAAGCTCAAAAGGATAACAAGGAGGAGTGTGTGAGCAGCCAAACTGAAGAGGTAAAAATTTTCTGCTGACGACAAGTATCTGCTTTAAAAATGACTTGGACGTACATTTTTATTGGTTCAGCGCGCTCTAGACCAAAGATGAGAGCCAAGCGGCATGAGGCATGAGGCATGAGGCAAGATGCAAGAGGCGAACAGCTTCTGCCAAAGGGGTTGCACTTAAAGACGGAGACTCGCACAGTTGCTTAAGTGCAGCTCAGGCGCAACAACTAAAGGAGTGCACAAGTATTTGTAAATCTTTTGAATTCCAACAAAAATCACACACACACACGCACACACAAATCCAGAGCGAGACAACAAACAGACAGACAGACTGACAGCCAGACACACGGGGGTGCATTTTGCAACCCTTTCGTTTTGAGTGATACTTGTGGACTAAACGGAGCTGCAATCACAGCCAGCGACATCTATTGTTGTACAAGCGAACTATGCGCATGCATAGATATTTATGTTGGGATTTTCTAATTTGAATTTGTTCGACTTTGCTGCACCCAAAGCGGAAATTGTTGCAGGAAGAAGAACGAACATTCAATGCAACCGGGGTGGCTTTCACATTCCCATTGTAGTTGCTCGCAGCGGAAGTGCCCAGATTTTATGGGAAATGCAAGCAACGGTTCGAATCTAAGGTTAGAATCTTGGCTAGAAACGAGTACTGTGGTGAGTGCTGTGGTGTGCGGCCATCTTCTGAAAATGCTGTAGGTCGAGTTGTTTCCTATCGTAAAGTATCTTAAATTATTCTAGACACTAGCAGATGTTTCTTACTTTATTTATTGGCCACAATTTATTTAATTTATTAAATTAAGATTTATTTAGAAAAACAACATTTTTAAGATAATGCTAAATTTAATTAAAATTCAGATTAAGCCTAAATTCAAATAAAATCTAGGATCAGTAATTCCCACTGAGTGTATATTGCCTTACTTTATATACTATTTATTATCCTCAAGTAATAATATTTAGGTACATAACCCAAAAATAGAGAATTATTCATTTATAGAACAAACACTTTGTAAGCTAGGAAATGTGGAAGACCCGCCATAGAAGAACATAGAACCTCCAAAATTGCTGTCCATTCGTAAAGCCGCATTTTAAGCAGATTCCGCAGACTCCCCTTTGACTGAATGAAAGCGCCACTTTAAAGGCCCAGAGAGGCGAACGAATTCGTAAAAAATCGCGCTTCAAAGGAATTCACTTAACAAATTGCGCAAATTTATTCATTACCCGCAAAAGAACAGCAGCTGGCGAGGGGCATCCGCAGCCGAAAACGCAGGCACACCACAGGCGGCTACAAAACGTTGCAAAATGAAATAATCCACACTTTTGGAGGCTTTATCATGCCGAGCAGCCGCAAGCCCAATAGCCAAGTTAGCAACACCACCAACACTGACTCGAACCTGGAGCTGGACTCGGACACAGGCTCTGTCTCGGACACAATGTCAGAGCACAAGTCGAAGTTGGAGCTGGAGTCGCCGCCACTTGCCACCGCTTGGCCCGACCCGCTCTTATCAGTGCGCGCATCAACAAACTTGTGCGCAGGCCAGGAAGAGGAACGCCAGAGTCGAGCCCCAGTAACTTCATCACCTTGCCTCATGCCACAGTGGCGATGACTGTGCGCAGAAGCAGCCTCAGCAGCAGCGGCGGCGTACAAATTAAAACCTCAGCACAAGAGTTTTTCGGATGCAGATTTACGCTGCCCGATAGCCAAGGAGCGCCCGTCCCCATTTCCCATTTGCCCACTCCCCCCTCGCCGCTCCAGCGATTGCATTCTGTGCCCAGTAGCAGTTGCGTTGTCGATACACCTCGAAAAATCGACAATAAATTCTCAGTGGCCGTGCATGAAATGATGCCCGCTTTCCCGCTGCCCTCTCTCCCCCCCTTGCAGCTGTAGTGTTGTCGTCATCGTTGGCGTCGTGTCTTTTGGCTACGGACCTGAATACTCCTCGTATATCGCAGCGTGGTTATCACATTTGTCTCAGTTTCGCTGCCTTCCAGACTCGAGAGTAAAGCGCATTTTTAATACACTTTCCATAGGGGTATTAGCGAATATTATGGTTGCTTGTGACATATTCCTAGCTTATTTATAAAAATAAAGATTTTTATAAAAATAAAAAATAATATTATTGAATTCTAGCCTAGATCGAAAACTCTTAATATGAAAACTGAATTAATTTCTCGTAAAATTTAATAAAGAGTATTTAGAGATCGGTTACATTCGGCACAGATTCGCCTGCTGCATGTTGCCGCTGTTGGCTGTGGCGCATCCAATTGCTTGGTTAGGCCGGTTGCGGTCTCCCAGCTTTTTGAGCCTGGTCCGCCCTCTTAGCCACCTCGGGTTGTTGATCGTCGTTTCGATTTGCTACATTTTTATCTCCTACCGTGAATTTCGTTACCGCTCGTAGCTACTGCAGCAGCAGCAGCATCAAAAGCAGCAGCAGCTAAAGGGCAGCTCGCAACATTTTCTGTTTATTTATTTTTTTTTTTGGTAAAAATAAATAGATATATATTCCGTGTATATATACATTCAATTTGGGGGCGCCTTTATGGCCTAGGCATTGGCTCAGTTGCGCAATGACATCATAAAAATCATTTAAATTAATTTGTTCGTCCAGAGTGCGACTCCATATGCTTTCATTTGTTTTTTATTTTTATTTTTATGCGGATTTTGCTTGCTTTCTTTTCGCGTTTCGATTCTTTGCGCCCAATGACAAACGCCGCTGTTAATTTAACAAACGTAGCGCGAGGACGAGGACGAGGACTTGGACCCGGCCATTACAAGGACTAAGTCCGCATCATTAAATTAAAATTGTCGCGCACTGAATTTCTACAACTGTTTGGGGAGGCTTTTATTTTGTTCTGTTGTTTTCTGATTTTTTTTCTTTCCGTTGATTTTTTTTTTGTTTTGTTATGCAAAGTTTTTGCTTTTTTCTTTACGCTTTATTAACAATGCGCTTCGGTTTAATGGCCGCGATTGTACAAATCGCCTTATGACAATTTAGCCAAAGCCGGGCTACAATTTTTATGGCCGTTTAATGCCGCGCAATGGTTTTTACTGTTACCAATGTGCCGCCCTGGGGGGCCCCCGTTCGGACTCGGACTCGGACTGTGTCGAACTGTCCACATGCAAATCTCGGCCGGCGCATCAGCCAACTGGAGATCCTGCCTGGGTGTTCCAGGCGATCGCTGACTGCTCCGCTCCGCCTCAACATTCGATGGCCGATTTCCGACTGAGTAATTAAGCCTTGTTTTGCAGCTTGTGTTGTTGTTGTTGTTGTTGTTGTCTAGTGTCACGCCATTAAAAAGAAATCACAGTTAAGGCTCAAACGTCTCGTGGCTCGTTTGGTCAGTTAGCTGGTTAGCTGACTTGGCCATCGAACTGGCATTTTGATTTCCACGTAAGACTTCAGCTGCAAGTTGCGCCCTGGACTTGGCTTTTTTTCTGCTTCCTTACATTTTTGTGGTTTTATTTGTTTTTGTATATTTTTTTGTTTTTGGCTTATCAGCGATGTTGGGCCAAGTTTGTTTAACGCCCAGGCGAACAAAACTCATTCGTAGAATTTGGCCGAAACGCTTCAGTGAAATCGATTTGGCGGCTGTTTGCCTCTTGGCTGAGCCGAGTCTCTGGAGTGCCATTGCCATAACCATCCAAATTGTGCCTAAGTAGTGGGCTCTGACTCTCTCTCCGTGTGGGCCACGTTCGCCACGCACATACACACGTTATCGATTAGGCATACGCACACACACACACACACACGCACATTTTACATACATCTATCTGTATATATTTTTAGAATTTCGTTTTTTTCTTGTTACGCTTTAAAATGCTTCCGCTGCTGTTGTTGTTAAATTTTTTTTTCATTCTTTCTTTGCGTTTCTTTTGCAATTTCGCTTCAGTAAAAGTCCATTTGCCGCCCAACTCAATCCCAATTCGAATCCCAACCAGGCCAACCCCGATAGCTTCAGCTCGAGCTATGCCTGTGCACCCCTGGTGCGGTTGGTCACGTACAAGATTTTCTCGTTTATTACATTTCCCTTTAGGTTTATTGCTTCTTAGTGTCGAGGCAGCAACAGCAGCAGCAGCAGCCGCTGAAGAAGCTCTACAATGCCCTAGCCTGGGCTCAGCCGTGCCAGAAAAAGCGAACAACAAAAAATAAAATGACTTGGAAGTTGACTTGGCACTGACAGCCATCGACCTGGGTTCGTCATGCTCCCGTCTTCATTCAAGAGCTGCCCTGCCCCCGCCCCCCTTTCCAGCCTCCTTTCTGCCCTTTCTGACATGTGCAGTTTTCGGTTTCATTTTCTTTTTTTTCACAAATTTTTCACGCTTTTCAAACGCAAAACACTCCGCAATTCATTTGCCTATGTCCTAAGCACCGTCCGGCTTTACGTTGATGTCCAGCCAAGTGGCTGCCCAAGTGCCACACCCCTCTGCCTCCGCCTCCGCCTCCGCTTGATATATGCACTATGCCAAGGCTCAGCAAAGCTTGACTTGACATCTCCAGAGCGAAGTCATAAAATTGAAATTACCGGAAGTTATTATATCTTCATATATTAACTGGCATTGTCTTGCATTGTCCACTAGCATTGTCCTTTGTCCTGTTGGAATCTCTCCTTCTCTCTCTCTCTCTCTCTCTCTCTCTTTCTCTTTCTATCTGTCGGTCTCCAGCCGTGCATCCTGTAGCGTTTAAGTTTAATTTTGTGCTTTTTCCGCTTGGTCTCATTCCTATTGTGTGTTCTGCTGGCCACGTCCTGTGTGTCCTGTGGCAGTATTTCCATATTTTCAAATCAAAATTTAACAACCACAACAATGACGGCAACAAATTGAGCAGCATAATCTCGCTGCCAGTGTTGGCCAGAGCTTAAAGAATGTGTTGTAAAATGCGCATAGCTCGTTTTTCAAGGCATTTTATCACCGCCAGGACTCTTGTCGATGTCCATGCAAAGTGGGCTAAACTCTTAGAGCTATGCACATGGCCTGCCATCTATATTCATGGTCATTGCCAGCAAAATCAAGGTGACGTCTAACAAAACAAGAAAAAACACAGGAAAAGAAAAGAAAAGGAAACAAAAAATCACTATAAAACAGCAACAGTATAGAGGCAACAAAAAGGATGCAGTGCCAGGCCGGGCAGCAGGAGCAGCGTGTTCCCAGTCGGCCAGCGACCTTTCCACACATGCAGAATATTAAAATCCATCTTTGGAATGCAAGCGGCGTTCGCTGCTCCGTCGTCGACGTCATCACAGCTGCCGTCTCGCTCGATGGCGGCGCCATTCGGTATTTCGGTCAGGTTGGCAGCACCAAAGAGTTGAATGGAGGACAATGTGTCGTCGTGCTGCTGTTTCCGTATGCAAAGGATGTTGCGCAGCGCCAACAAAGTTTCGTCTAGAGCCAAACTGACGGGCCAAGTGAAAGTGAAATTCCAGCCGAAGCAACCCCCTCCCATTGAGTGGGAGCTGCCAGTGTGACCAGGAGACAAACAAACGCTTGGGAAAGCGCGTGGACTTGAACCCATCTCAAATGCCGAGTTAGTTCAGCAGCAGGTCCGCCGGCCGGTTGGCGCTGGCCTCGTGGCAAATTTGTTATGCAAATGGGCAGCGATTTAATTATCGCGCTAGACAACTGAAATATCGCCACATGAAACATAAACTGAAGCGCATTTAATTAGCGTTAATTGCTGCAATCTCTTCTCGGCGACAACAACGCTCCAACGTTCTGGCCAATTGCGATCTGGCCAGATATCCGCGCGCTGTGTAAACTCATAGTTTGGCCCGTTTCGCACAGCGACAAAATTGTTGCCCGCCGGCCAAAACTTGTTTGCCATAATTTACTTGGGCCTTTTTCTAGGCCTGCTACCAGTTGCCAGCAGAACGAGTGGCGACCTCGTCCTTGCCCTCATCCTCAACTGCTGCTGTTCCTTTGGCGAATTTCGATCAATTTCGTTTGCGTTTGGCCATTTGTTAATCAAATGGCCTACAACGTTGCAGGTTGCCGCTGTTGTTGTTGTTATTTTTGCTGTTGTTGTTGTTGTCGTTGTCGCTGTCGCAGTTATTGTCGTCGTCATTTCGCTTTTCGAATTGCCTGGCAAAAGCCTGCGGGAATTTTGCAGTTGCAGTTGCAGTTGCACTGTTGTTGTTGTTCTTGTTGTTGTTGTCTTGTTTCTTGGCCAGCAGGTTGCAAGTTGTTGTCGGGTGGTCGATTGCTCGAGTGTTTTGTGTCCGATGAGCCTGCGAGCAGCAACAGGAAGTGAAACATTTAACTTGAGAGCTATCAAAAAGTTAATTTAAAAAGCTGACAATTATATAAATATAGACATACATATACATGAGAAAAGTATCCTATATTTGGCAATAATATTGGAAATGAAAAGTCAAAAAAACCTGCTGATAAAGAACACTAGTTAAGAGCCAAAAAAGTCTACAGCTAATGCAGTTATACTTAAGTTTTTAAATGATAGCCCAAGGTATTGTATTCAGTCATAAATAATTATTAGGGAAAGGCAATTATTAAAATGTGAGAATCGCCTAGAGAGGCATCTCGAATCAAGCAATTGGCAGCAGGCAGCGACTCATAAATCACGCAACGGCAACTTAATCCAATGAGAGTCAGTTTGCACAAACAACAGCAACAGAAGCACTTGCTCAAACAATAACAAACAAATTGCAGACCCGTCAACAGAACTGGGAACTCCGTTAAGCGACCGGCAACTGGCGACTGCCAGCAGACAGCAGACAACAGACAAAAGACAGCGGAAAACGGAGAACAGCCGGCAACTGCGAAGGCAAAACGCAAGCGAAACGCCTAAAAATCTGCATAAAAATCAAACGAAAAGGAATAATAATTTATTATAATTTTTTATTCTCTGCCAGCGCCAGCGCCAGCGCACAAAATGCAACAGTCTGTTGTGTAAGTATGTGTACAAGTGTGCATGTATATGGCATTATTATGTTACGTTGAACTTGAACTTGAGCAATTAACTTAAAGTGAAATTTCGTACGCGAGCAGAAATTGAAAAGGGGGTCTGGGGAGGGGGGCGAGCGGGGGCAGGCTAGGCGAGAGAGATGCCGGCGACTGCGCTTTACTGGCGCGTACGTAATACGCATAATTGAATTAATTTGTATAAATGAATAGTTTGAGTGGCCGGTCGTGTGCAAGCGGGACAGCAATAGGCGGCGACGTCGACAGCGGCTGCAGAATGTGTGTGGCGCGCATTTAAATTTTCATTTTCCACACGCTTTTTGCGCAGCTTTGGCAGCCACAGAAATTTGAATTTCAATTTCCTTCGTCTCTGGCGCTGCCAGCGTGCATCAAAATTAAATTATGCTCAGCCTCAGCGGCAGAGACGACGGCAGCGGCAGCGGCAGCGGCAGCGACGACGACGCTGCTGACCCAGACAGCGTGCAGACAAAAATTAATAATTTCAATGAGAGAGACGGCAACACTTAATGGCGAGCGTACTACATGGCGTATAATTAACGTGCATGTGCCTTGGATATTATTATGCTGATGACGTCACAGACGACGCCGTGGCTGCGGCTGCGACAGCGACTGCGACTGCGACTGAATATGCAAAATCTACTCAAACACACACACACATGAAAATCATTTAAAATTCTAATTTCAAGACAAATTAAATACAAAGCAAAGCTGCAAGCGTTGATTAAATGGCGCTTAAAATAATCCAGTGTTGGTCAATTTGAATGCCGTGTGGGTGTTGTTAAGCGATTGTTGTTGTTGTTGTCGCCAGTTCATGCTGCGGTCTCTGTTGTCGCTTGACTTTTGGGTCGTTGACCCGGCTACAAACAGCGACTTGACAAATGTTATTCTTTTGGTGGGGTCAACTTGTGAATGGAAATCGTGCATGAATATAAATATATAATTAGAGAGCAACAATAAAATAAGCCTAGTACATTGAGTTAATAACTGTGGAAAACTCCGATTTCAGTTGAGGTCTTAAAACTTTTCACACATGAGAATCACAGAGAGAGGCACAAGTTAATTCTCAAAGAATTCTGCATGGCTTTGAGGGAATTTTTCTGCTTGTTACTCATTACATTCATTACCTTCACCTACTTATCCTGCTGTTAGTCATCCTGTCGCTGGCTGAAGTGGATTTATTTGCGCCTGCTTCGTTTCATTTCATTTCCTTTCAATTTCTGCACCCACTTTTTTGACTTGTGCCACTCGCCCGATGCCAATGCTAAAAGGGAATTTATTACTAAAAATATTTTGACAGCGTTAAGCTTAAAAAGCAGCTTGGGCCACGCCGTGAGGGCCACTAATCAAGTGTGCACCGGAGCCATAGCAGCCCGGGACGAAGCAGCCGTTCATCAAATCCGGCGGCCACACGTCGCCGCAGGACTTTTGTCAGTGCGCTAAGCTAATCAAATAAAAAATAGCTATAGCAGCCAACTGAAACCCAACTCCCGCCCGGTAGACACAATGCGGCAATTTAATGCTGCATCATGTGCCCGCCGGGCAACTCCAGCTCCAACTCCGGAGCGTCTCCTGGCCAACACCTAACGCTGGGCATTAGCGAGTGCCGTTCGCTGCAAATCAAAACACACGTGGCCGCAATTGTGGCACGTTGCACGTGCAACAATGGCACGAAAAGCGCACTTGAAAAGCGCGAGTCAACTTTAAAAAAAAAAGTCGACCCAATAAGCACATAGAGTGCTCTCCTTTGCCACGTTTATACATATATATACGGCATATATAGTTGAATATAAATTGCTGGCACAGAATATATATGTATGTGAGTGCGTGCGGGGGTTCCTTGTGCCTCAATAAGGGGTGTCGCGTAAATTGAATGAATGAATTGCCCGAAACGAGACCCAGGCCAACTTGAAGGCGTCCTCGTCGTCCTCGTTGTTGTTGGTGGTGGTGGTGGTGGCACGACTGCGGTCGTTTATTTACACAAAAGCTTAAGCTAAACCTTAAAAAAATAACTGTAACTGTTATTCTTAAAAAAGACGAGCGTCCAAAACGGGCGAACGATTCGTTTGCCTCGGCCCGGGGTTGCTTGAGGGTGAAAGCAACTACAACTGGAACTTAAGTCAAGTTCTGGCAGTAAATTGCGTCACGTTTCGGCACGCTCTGTATGTGTGAGTGTGTGTGTATGTGTGTGTGAGTATCTATGTGTGCATGTGTGTTAGCTGTGGCCTGCGCCAAGAGTCTTCTTAGCGTACGTGTGCGTTTTGCACGCATTGATTTATCATGATCAACTGGCAACCCCTTTGCCCCCATCACTCCATCCCCCTCCCCCTCCCCATCCCCCTCTGGGCCACGTTTTTGCAACAGTTGCACACACAACTTAAAGTTTAAACTGCTTTCCGTTCAGATTCCCTGGCGATTTGACTCATAGGAAATCAATACAACTGCACTGCGATTGCCCCCAGACTCCTCTGTTAAGCTTCAACTGCTACCAATTCCAACCTCACCCCCTTCCCTCCCGCCCTGCCCTGCTCATCAGCTAACGCAATAGCCCGCGGTCAAAATTGACTTACTCGCTGGAGCTGGAGCTGCGACTGGCACTGGATAAGTCCGACTCTGGCTGCCTCGTTACTTTGACTGCCATTGCAGCCAATTCGCTGGCCCTGTCCCTGTCCGCCCAATAAGGCCGCCGGGCAGACACACACACACACATACGTATATATCCACATGACAGCAGCGCAGTCTCCAGCACAGTCCCGGTTCCCGTCTCAATCGCTGTATGCTTCACTTGCGCCATTCTCTGCGCCTACGCTGGGTTTGGGTTTCTGCGTCTGGGTTTGGGATTGGGTTTTCGTTCAGTTTGCTCTGCGTCCTGGGCGGCAGCTACGTGATCTTATTTTGTGCCACGCTTCCCTCAGCCGCATTTTATGCCCAATTTTTCTTTTTCTTTCGATATCAATTCGTGCGTTTGTTCGCTCTGTCGGTCGCTCGTTTTATTTTTTTTTCGGGGGTTTTTTTTTTTTCCTCATTCTGCATTTATCCTTACGCCTGTCGTGAATTAAAAGGATTTAAAGTCGTTGCGCTCTGGCTAAAAAGATAGCTGAATGTTTTTGCAACTTGCGGTTGCCCTGCACCCTCATCATTTCTATCCAACTGTGTGTGTGTTTGTGATGTTTTTGTGGGTTATTACTTTTCAATATTGTCCTTGCGGATTAGTGCGACATGTGCCCAAAGGCCAACTGGGATAGCGTTTAGGCGTGCGACAAAGCTATCTTTGTGTGTCCACAAACCTTACGCTCCATTTACGACCCGCCAACTTATGCTATTCCTGATAGATTTCTCGTTCCCTCTGATTTTCAGGCAATTTTTAGTTAGCACCTAATCAAATCAATGAAATTTGTTTCAATAAAGACAATATTAATACTATATTAAAGAAATTTAACACTTTCTGATTAAGCTTTCTTTTTTGTTCTTCCACTCAACGGGCACCTTATCGACTCGAATCGTTTGTGTAGAGTACCATATGGTAGCATTTGGTAAGCCATTAAAATGCGCCTCTCTTTGCGATTCTCACCCACTTTGGCTGACTATATTTGAAGTGTAGCCCTTCTTCACTCATTTGCAAGTGTGAATATGAATAAATTCGTAAATAAATTGCAGCTTTAAGCCGTTTGCAGCCAGGCCAATCAGACCACGACTCAAACACAGATACAAGCAGAGATATGGAAACGGGAAACAGAATTGGAGGAAGAGGAGAGAAAGGGGAGCTGCTTGTGCAAGCAACAGCCACAACAAGGCGGCAAATATTATCCTTTCAAGTTGATTTGATCACGTACGCAAAAGGGAATTCCGGGACGCATAGCCGTACAAAATATGAGCTCGCTGGCGTAGGCCGGTGCCGGAGTCCTGCGTGGCGCGGAGGCTTTCAGGCAAATCAAAAACAGCAACAAAAGGCAACTGCGCGAGTAGTGTGTGTGTGTGTGTGTGGGAGTGTGTGTGTGTGTGTGTGTGTGTGTGTGTGGTTGCTGGCACTGTCAGCCTAAGGGACGCACTGCCACTTAAACATTAATAGAGCAGCGGGCGAGAGGCAAACGATATGCGTAATAAATGTCGAGCACAGCGAGGCGGCGTTCTCGGCGGATGTGTCGAAAAAACTGCTTTGGCAAATCCTAAAATATTAAAGCCAGTCGAGCACAATAAGCGAAATTAAAACAATTGTGTGCCAGGAGCCGAACACTCGAACGAGTCAAGGACTCGAGCACTACCCAATTGCCTTAAGACATATGGCACTTGAATGCCAAAGCCCTCAACCAAATGAGCCTTAGCCTTAACTGTAGCTGATCCTGCGCCTTAGTCCTGGCAATTTATGCCTCGTCGAAGATGCTGCTAAGCCCAAAACAAACGCCGCCAATTCATTTCGCGTGCCAGTTCGACTTCATTTAACCCAAAGGGGAAGCCCTAGTCCCCCCCGCCAAACCATAGGACGTTTAAAAGTCCTAACCCTTTTGCCTGTGCAATGTCTTCATTAGCGAGTCCTTTGGTCACGCAACTGTAGCCTCTGAAATTAACGCGCCCAGGCAGTCATAAAATTTGCGTTTATTGATGCTCAACCAAATGCTACCAAGCACTGAAAACCGAATTGAAAGTGAAAATCCTTTTGTCTTAGCAGCTGGCTACGGTTTTCCCCTTTTTTTTTGGTTTTATGCTTTAAAGAAGGAGGAGAGGAGTATATTGGATACTAGCAATACTTACCCTTATAAGAATAAGTTTACAGTTTATATTAACTCCCACAACTTTAAAGAGGATCTAATTAAAGTTTAAAATCTAGCTAACACTTTTCTTCTAAACCTTTTACAGGGTATCTACTAGCTTTTTTAGCTCTCGAGCTATTACTTTCTCAATTCTTTAGTGAATGGCCATCCGTTGAGTTCGGAGTTCAGCAAATACCCGCGTAGAAAAAATTCTACAGCTTTTAATTACGAATGCGCACGTGTTCAAGAGTCATTCAAAGCGGTTCTCCGCCGTTCTCCAGCTGCATATCGAACTCTCTAACGGCAAGCGGCTTACCAATCTATTGACAATTTCAAATTTCCAATTGTCAGGCGACAGTCGCCGATTACCGTCTGTTGACAGTAGCTGTCAAAAAAATACCTCGCCGGCCTGTCGCCATTCTCATCAAGTATCGAATCTGAGTATCGGTCCCGAACCTCTCGCATCTATCGTATCGTATCGTATAATTAGGCGCTTTGTATCATTGAAAATTGCCTTTGACAAGTAAATGACAAACGCTTTTGATTGCTCGATTAAATCGCACAACGCAATTGTTAATTGTGCGACCTGGGTGGGGAGGCAATATCAGGGTACGGGGTTCGGAGTACGGGGTCTTGGGGTTATGGTTACGATTACGGTTTGGGTCTCGGTTTCGGTTTCATTTTCGGTTTCATCAATGCGGCACGTCTACGGCTCATGATATGTGGCCATAATGCGTGCTGCGGCTCAACTAAGTACATTCTAAAGTTTAGAGTCGGTCCGCACCACCCCTCTGTGCCACTGCAGGCGGCCCGCCAGGTGGCACCTTGGCTTTATTGATTTCTGCGGCTGGCTTTTATGAGTTCAGCTGAGCTGAGTCGTGTTGTTTGGGGTATTCGTACGTTTGCTTCTCGTTTCTTTGGCATGCCAACCCCAAGGCACATGCAATTAAGCGCACATGTGTGTAGCCTCTATACACGAACTGGGCTGTGGCGGGGGCAGAGGCACGGGCAGGGACAGGGGCAGGGTATGGGGTTTCTTTCGCTCGGGCACCTGTGCGGCAGGCCCTGTTGAAATTTTACAACTTTTGGCGAGCGCGCGTAGCAAGTTTGACGCCTCATTGACTCGAGTGGAATTGCTCCCCAGCTTCCCCGCTACCCCACTCCCCCTCAGCTTGTACTGCTGCTGCCCTGGCGTGTCACATGCATTTGGGTCGCCTTGCAAACGCTACTTTATGTGGCGCCTCATGTAGTTGCCGCTGTCCTTATGAAAATGGCGTCCTATATGCGCACATAGTACACGCTTTTCAGTGGCTTCGGTTTTGTTCTTTCATATTTTCCTATTTCTTTGTTTTTCATTTTTATACTCGTTTACGAAGTCAAAAGAGTATATTGGGTTTTTACAATGTCCATCAAATTGGCAACCATTTCGACATGTATTGAACTTCTTGGACCCATATCTCCCATATTTCAAACTCCCATAATTTAGTCAAAACTGAACCGATTTTTGTGTTTTATGGCATTTTGATCATGATTTTTCATTAAGATCGATTCTACATTCAAAATATGTGAGTTTTTGAAAATAAGACTTTTTTGACTTTTTTGGAAGAAATCATGTACTCCCCCCTTGTTCATTTTCGTAAACATTTTTTTTTCAAAATTTAAAATTGCCGGTTTTTGTTTTTAATCGATTGTGGGTGTCATAATTAGTATAAAAAACAACATTAAAAGTGATTTTGAGGAGGTAAAATTTTTGGTCAAAAATCATGCCAAAATTGACAAAAATTTTGACATATGAAGCTATCCGACCCATAGCTTCCATACTTTAAACTGTCATAACTTTGCCAAAAATGAACCAATTTTTATGTTTGATGGCATTTTTATCATGATTTGTCCTGTAAATTGATTCTGCATTAAAAATATTTGAATTTTTGAAAATAATTTTTTTTTGAATTTTTTGGTCAAAATATCATGTACCCCCTTATTCATTTTCGAAAAAAAATTTTTTTCAAAATTTAAAATTTTGAGTTTTTGTTTTTAATCGATTGTGGGTGTCATAATTTGTATAAAAAACAACATTAAAAGTGATTCTGAGGGGGTCAAATTTTTGGTCAAAAATCATGCCAAAATTGACAAAAAATATGACATGTGAAGCTCTGGATCGATAGATCCCAATTTTTGAACTGCCATAACTTTTTCAAAACTGAACCGATTTGTATGTGTGATGGCATTTTGGTCATGATTTGGCCTCTAAATTGATTCGGTATTTAAGGAATACGAATTATGGCAAATTTTTCCATATTATTGGTGCAAAATTCATGTACTAATAGTATGAAGTATATAAGTATTGCGCTGTCGGTTACACCCGACCGCAAAATTCGTACTTGTTGTTTTTTTTTCTTGTTTCGGTTTTTTTTTGTGGCTTTAGCCCGTGTGTTTTTATTTTGGCAATTAAATGCATGCGTCGAATGTCGACGATGGCGTTGATGGCCGCCCTGGGCTCGTGACTGAGCTGCTTTCACGTTGCATGCCGCATACTAAGTGTCATTATGAGCGACGCTTTTTCAACTGTGCTGCTGCTGCCTAAAATCCTAGACGAGCTCTGTCATTATGGAACCACACACACACACACATACACCCATACACACATAGACACCCACACAATGTTGCAATTACGTCGCTTCGGTCAAAGAAATTTGCCTACAGCATAATCCAATTTAAAGTGTTTAAATCAAATTTGAAACATCAGAACGAAGTGGGATTGTATAGTCCTGCTGCCGCTGCTTCATCCATGATTGCCAATGGTCTCTCTCGATGCGGGTGGAAATTTTTGAATTATGTTCTAATAAATGTGGTACGGTGGTTGCTGTTGCTGTTGCTCTGCCTCCTTCTCCTGATCCGGCAACTGCTCGTCCTGTTGCTGGCCTTGGTTTGTTGTACCTACGCGCCGCTAAACCATGAAATGCAATCAAATTTGCGGTCGTCAAATGGCAAATATTGCGTACGCCAACCCCCTGCACAAGGCCTGCCCCTCTCACCAGCTCTACAAGCACACTTTAAAACTTGGGCTGGGGGGTGCGGGGGCGGGGTTCGGCGGAGCTGTCAGTGCGCGTCAGTTTGCCAGCTCGAGCTGACAGCCTCCCACCGCCGGTGTACAACTCAATTTTGAGTTTTCGGTTTTGGATTTTTGAAATTGCACGGACATGGAACGGCACGACGACAGCACCACATAGCGTCGCGAGTTAATGAAAAGGATACACATGTCAACTTCAATTTCGGTTTTGGCTTTTTTGTTCTTGGCCCGCCTTTGAGAGGTGTTTGCCACAAGGGTTGCTCAAATTAGTTACTTCCTGCCCCACCGCCACCCAGGGCCCAGGTTTTGGCCCGAGGGTTGACTACGGTAGGTGTTGCTCAGCGCAATCTGTTACATTTTTCTCTCAGCTTTTAGCTTTTGGCAGTCGTCTTTCAATGCTCAATTGTCGTTATTGTTGGCTTTCAAATATTTGCACTTGTGCCTAGCCGGGTGGAGTGCTAATTCACCCACAATGCAGCCACAATTTGCCCACAATTGTTGTTTGGGCTCACGACTTCGAATATTTGTTTATTTGGCCAGCAGTTTAATGCACAATCAATGTTTAAGCAAAGAAGCTTTCGTTTAATTAGCCAACTGCGTTTTGTTTACCAAATGGATCGCATTATTCGATTCGGGATGGGCACCAAATCCCACTCCCACTCCCACTGCCAGGGTCATTTGGCGGTTGATTTGCACTTTTCAATGCACTTGAAGCAACGGAAAACTATAAAACAAATTGTGTAGGGGCAATCAATTAATTATGGCATCGACATCGAAACCATACACTCCCAACCTAGGCACTTAGTTTGTCTATATTGACTTTTTGTTAGGGTTTGCACAGCGGTTAACATAAAAGAAACTTAGGAAAATAAAAAGTGTTAATTAAAATGTAGTCATTTGTATGACAAAGATGGAGTAAGCAACTTAACTTAATAAATTATATTAAAAAAAAAACAATTGTTTCCAATGTTTTATTTAACATTTTTTTATTTGTGGCTTAATTTAATATTTGAGAAGCGCATAGAAGCGCTCACTATTCAATCTTTCCATTTTGCCATTCAATGTGGAACTTGTTTTCACAGCACAAATCGACAATAAAAAGCAACAATAACACAAAAGATGATTTATCGTGTGATTAAACAGGAAGATATTTGTGATATTGTTTTTTTGCAGCGTGACTGCAAACATGTTTTAGAGATTGTTGTTGTTTTTAATGGTTTGTTAGCTTTAATTTAGAATGCAATACGCTATATATTCTAAATTATAGAATTGCATTTATAAGTAATATTAATTAGCTATAAATAACATGAGAAACAACTACAGCAACTTGTAACTGGTTTTGCGCTGTTGACTAAGCTGCCCCCGGGGCGCGAACAACAAGCCGCACAGTGGCTGCGATATGTAAGCGCCCGGGCGATTACAAGGCCCACGTTAGATATAAATAACATATAGCGCACTATAAATCAATGAGGCCACAGCGGGCCAGGGGGGAGGGCGGCTAGCCGGGGCGAGCCAAGGCGGACAGTGATAAGCTTTATCGCACGGGCGCGTACGGTAATTAAGAGACCAAAACTAACATTAATCTGGACAGGAATATGCACGAGTACTCGCTGTGGCATTCACACTGGCACCCACACATATTCGGCCAGTGGCCAGTGGCCGTATCTTATGCTCATTAGGCACAGCCTGCGCCTTGACCGCCAAAACCAAAGTTCAAAATAATTAATGACCTCTGGCCAAACTTAATGAAAGACGTAATTTTTGGTAGCTTCGCATTTTTGCCCCAGTAGCAGGAGGCCACACTCCACATTAGCATTATGAGTGGGGAGTTCCTGGGGAGCTGGCTTTGATTTATTTATGGCCAGCCAACAGCTGCCTGATTGCCCGGAACCTGACCTCTCAATGACCCGGTGATTGAGTGCCACTTGACCAATGTCTTGTCTAATTTGCACAGTGGGATGTCAAAGTGAGAGTGCTCTGGAATTCACTCAGAGATTAAGTTGAAGAACTATACAAGTGTGATTTAATTAGTTAATTGAATTTTGAATATATCCCTTTTTTTACTTTTTAAATAAAAATCTATTCCATATTAGAAAATTACATTTCATTATATACATTTATATTCGAACTAAACCCTAAATACAACTCATTTAATATGAAATATTTTTGCTTATCAAAAATGTTCTCAATTATTTAAAACTATTTTTCAAATATCTTCAAAGTGCCCATTAGGATGTCCGCTAATTGTCCTTTTACTCTCTATTACTCTCCTCGACTTTTGGCCACTTTGTGGTCCTCTTTATGGCCTCGTTTTGTTTGCCTAACTGAGGCGCTGGCTCTGTTGGCTAATGGAATGCAGTTATGTAGGTAGAACTATATAAATCGCGTAATCGCTGCAGCTGAGCGCCAGCAACATCAACAACAAAAACAACAACAGCAACAACAATGTCACGTTCAATGTCAAATGCTTAGCAAAATTTGCAAAGGAAGCGTGCAAAACGTTTTAAATATTTTCTCATTAGATAGCTCGCCAGAGACGCCGACGGTGGGTTGACTATTTGTTGGCCGTTTGGCTGCTTTTTGTACAAGTTTATATGAAATGTCAAACGGCAACGACAGCCGCCAACAACAACAACAGCAGCAGCAGCGAGAGCAACAACAACAACTTGACCTTCATTTCTCACAAGCGCAACTGCAACTGCAGCTCCAACAACAACAACAACAACAACACAACAACAACCCACGGCTGCTGCTGCTGTTTATCTCTATGACTGTCTCGACTAGCTTCGACTGGGCCTGGCTTGGACTTGGTCTCCGTCTGTGTCTCTGTCGCGGTTACGAGCGCTGGCGTCTAGCGGGGATCGGGCAGCTGTCTGACAGCAACATTGAATTGCTGCTGCTGCTGTTTTTCGTGTTGTTGCTGTTGCTGTTGTTGCTTACGTAAGTGGCTGGCAGCAGGGCGCTGCGCACTGCCGCCGCCGCCGCCGCCTGTTGAGCAACATTGAGACAAACATGTGGCAACTATCGACAGTTATCGCCATAAATTTTGACACTCGCCGCTTGGCAAATGCAAAAGTGTCGTCAGTGGCGACAAAAATGGACAAATTGCGCCTTTGGCTGCCAATTGAAATGTTGCCGCCATCCACATTTCTCCGTATCTCTCTATATCTCATGCTTCGGCTCTCATCATTGCCATTTTATTTTATATTTTTTATTTTTTGCAAATCCTTTCAATGTTTGCGCGGTCACGCAGCAAATATTTCACATAGAGCACACGCAACGCAGAAAAAGGCGCTGCCACGCCCACAGTCCAGCCGTCTGTCGCCGCGTGGCAACGTGTTTGCCGCATTACGCCAACTAAGACTAAGTCAATATTTAGTGGCAAATTAAAAAACAATCACAGAATATTGAAACAATAGACATGCAGCTGAACAGACGCCACCCCCGAAAACAACCGAGAGGGTTGTCGCCGTGCGTCACATGTCAACCCGGCAACACTGGCTGGCGTGTGCGCCAACAAGCGGCTGTCAACTTTGTGACGTTCGCACAAATTAGAAAACAGCGCAACAATTATTTCAATGTGAAACTTCAAAAACTGGCTGGCAAAAGTAAAAGCAGAACCCAAACTCAAACTGAAACTAAGACTACAAACACATTCGTGTCTTGTTCCTTTGCCCCATGTCACTGCGTTAAAGTCATCCGACTCTGGCCGGGATTGGGGTGTCTGGCTGTGCCCGCGAGCATCAATTTTGAGGCGTCCCCAACTCATCAGCAACTAACGCAATCATCGGCCTGGCAAGCCACCACCAACGAGGCCTCATCAACTCGACGCCATCGCTGCCAGCCAGCCAGCCATCCAGCCTGATACCCCCTGCCCGCCCCCAAAGCCGCCATCAGACCCAAAAGTGTCAATCCAATTACCTGTTCGAGCGCTGGAATCTTTTGCGACATGTTTCATAACGGCAACGGCGAGTTTCGTTGGCCCAAACTCTCGCTTACAGCCGCTTCCCACTCCCCTTGCGTTGTATTGTTGGCAGTACATGCTTCGTTGGCTACACACACTACCCAGAGAGAGGGGGGAGGGGAGTGGGTTGCCAATGGCGTTTATCAATTTGCCAGCGTTTCGATGTGTGTTGCAGCAGACGACAAACTTCCGTTGGGCCCACCCACAATGTGGTCTAGAGTCGAGTCGCCATTGGCACTCATTAACACGTGTTTACTTAGCCTGGTCCTTGAGCGTTCGATCGACGCCAATAACAAACTGCAAGCTCATGCTCAAGAATCGAGAATCGAGAATTGAGAATCGAGCAAAGGGTGCCATGGCAAAGGTAACCCCAATTGAGAATCCTCTAAAAGCAAACTCTCGGTTCATTCACCAATCTTGTAGTGTTATTATTTTCATTGTTAATATTTGTTACACGCCTTTCGTCTGGCTCCTCAGCTTCGCCTCCGCCTCCGCCTCCACCTCCATCTCCAACTCCATCTCCACCGTCGAGTACTCGTATTTGGAGTGCATTTGATTGCAGGCAGGCAGCCCCCGGTTGATGACTCAATGTTGGTTGGTTGGTTGGTTGGCCGGCTCCCGGCTGAGGCCTAAAGTGCTTATTTAGTGACTCGCCAGAGACGAAAGACACTTCTCGAGAAGATCGCCGTCGTTGTTGTAGCTGGCTGCCGTTTGCTCGTTCTTCGCTTGTTTCCACTGTTTGCTCAGCCACTCCAGGAACGAAGACAAAACGAGTGACGCCGTCGCCAACTGCAGCCAGCCCCAACATTGATTTCGATTTCAAGTGCAGCAAGATGACCAAGTTAATTTCGAGCCTCGAGACCAGGCTCAACTTTTTGGGTTATCAATGGCCCTGGCAGGCAGACAACAGGCAGCAACAACGAATGTCGTCTCTAATTGATATGGCTAAATGGCCATCTATGTTGCCAATGGCCAGACAAAAGACTCGACTAAGATTGAAACTGGCCGAGGAACTGTGCAAACTGAAGGTACCTAGACATGTTTCATGTCGATGTCGCCGTTGCGTACGTGGCAATGCGTAGAATTCCATATAAAATAATTAATGAATGTCACAGCAAATGTTTCGCTGCCATTCTGGTCGCCAGACCAAGACCAAGGGCCAAGGGTCCAAGGCAGCGGTCCAGTCGTGGCTGAACGTTCTCGTCCTCGTATCGTTTGTCGTCAGCATTGCGCGCATATTTGGCGTCAATATTAAGTGAAACTGATGGATGCCTCGATGGATGCTTGGACGCTGGCCCGATCTGCAGGTCTTCGGCTCCGAGAGCAAAAAATAATTTTGAAGCGCACTGTGGCATGCAGCAAATGACAGAGAATGAAATCGTGAAAATATTTGCGTGTGTGTCGTATGGTTACTGTCACACTTAACGGACAAGCGGACACATAGACGCAGCTAACAGGTAACTGGTAACAGGTAACTGGTAACAAAGCGGCCAAGCATCCAAGTTGCCTTAAATGGATGCAAAAGGATGCAAGGCACAAGGCACAAAAATGCTTTACACTGTTGTCTGCGTAGCAAATTTGTAAAATTAAACAGTCAACAGCAGCCAGGGGCAAAGAAAACACTCTGAATGGCTAAATGGGAGCAGGGAGCGGAGAGCGGGGAACAGGGCAGGCGACAACAGAGCACTCGGTGGACAGAGGGACAGCAGCAGCTGAGAGAGAGAGGAGAGAGAGAGGCAGCAGCCATACTTCAATTAAACCAACTTCATTAAATTTCAGCTAACAAAGGCGTCAATGTGGGCGTGGGAGGCAGGAGACATGCCGCATGCGGCATGTGGCAGGAGGCTGGAGGCAGGCAACATGTAGTACGAGGTAGATTGGCTGAGCAATGGCTCTGTGGCTCTCGTCATCTTCATGGCAGTTACACGTATATATAGCATGTATATAGCATAGTCTAGATTGGGCAGAGTGGCTGGAAATTGTCAGTAAATTGGCTCAACAACAACGAAGATGCCATCAACAACGGCAGCAAAAGCCAACAACAGCAAAATTGCCAAGCAACATTTTACTTCGATTTCTACGAGGTTTTTGTGTTTTGTCAGCAGAAATTTGCTTATGTGAATGCTATGGATAAGGTAAAGCAATGAGAACAATAGCCAAATGTGTAGGTAAATGAGACAGAGACAAAACGAGAGGAGAGAGAGAGAGGAAGAGAGATTGAGCGGAATATCGTAATTTCGAAAACAAGGTACAGCCCCTAGAAGCAAACTATGAATGATTCGATAAAACGAAACAAACACTGTCCAACAAGAAACAATGAACTTTAATCAGACGTTTCACATGGGGAGAGTTCTTATTTGCCAAACTAATTTATTCGCTGAATAGGTTGAAAATGAAATTCAGAAATTCTATGAACTATTTAAATAAATTTCTAATGTACTGTGTATATCTAAAATCTTAATATCTAATATAATATATGGTAGATCGATAGAAAATAATAAGACTCTGCTTTTTCAAATATCTTTCCAACAGGTAAATTAAGTCTAACTTTGCTCTGCCTCAAATGGACTTTTAACACCCGTTTAGGACTATTTCAATTGTCTCATTTTCTCTGCTCTGACAGCCCCCACATACTTGTATTAACACAATGAGCCCTAAGTTACTGCCAAACAACAACAAACAAACACACACACACATACACAAAGCAACTTATCTAGTGTCCCATTTAACACCTAACAGATTTCCGCTATCAAGGCTCGACTCGGCTCGACTTGACCAGAGACAAATCACAAGATGGTCACATAAAACTAGCGCCCAATTCGCCATCAATTTCCAATACGCGCCCTGAACTTTGATTTTATTTGAGGCTGAGGCTTGCCCTGTACAGTGAACACCCACCCCCGCGCACAAGAGAACTTGGCAAATTATGCTGTTATCTTCATTAGGTTGACATAAGTGCAGCCCAAATGCGCTACCCAAAGGAATTGTCGGACTAGTGGGGCCGCCTTTTTGTGGCGGGGGCGGGGGCGGGGGCTGGTCGTCAGGTCAAGCAAAAAAGTGAAAATTGTTTATAGAGCGTGGGTCGAACAATGGTTGTTGGTAGTTGGCAGGCAACTGGCCTGGGGTCAGTTTTTTTAGTGGCCGAACGCCTAAAATATCAAGAGCAATGTCAACGTCTTTGATATGGGGGGCGTTTACCCCAAGGGCTGGCGGGGCGGGGGAACATTCACATACACATACATATGTGCAGCGTCAGCTATTTGTGTGTTGACTCAAAGGACGCGTGTGTTGTTTTTTTGTTGTTGGTTTTCCTAACAGTTCTCAGTTGTGTACAAGGTTTTATTGGTTATTGTTGTTGTTGTTGTTGTTGTTGCTGGCTGCGTGTAATGCGTATTTGACAAATAAACAGTTGATTTGCCCGCTCGGCGATAGCAATCAAAGTTGGACGACGCCAAGTAGTTAAGTTGTTTGGCGCTGGTAAACAAGTAATCGACAGCAAGGAGCAGAGATCCCCACCCGGTCCCCAAACATTAGCAGGGGCATTGATAGCCGCTTAGTTGCTAAGCAGGTCAAAGCCAACCCACCCACCATGGGCGGGGCTGTGTGGTGTGCGTGTGTGTGGCAGGCATGTGAAGCATTTTAAATTTACAAATTCCGAGCGTGCACATTAAATCAACAGACAAGCTCAAGCTCAAGCTGAAGCTGAAGCTAACGGTGCACATGGGTAACCCACCTAAGCGTATTACCAAATACCGGATTCCCTATTCCCGCACATATCAGCGAGTACCGCAGCGCGTGACAATGTCGGGAGATGTCCGAGAATCTCTCGCACAGCTCAATATCGATCTGCTTGACTCCCGTCTAGATTTTCAGCTGGACACATTAACATGCAGGACGCATAGCTGCCCAGCCACGGCCAGCAGCAGCAGGAGCAAACTCTATTGATTGACACAACTTCCAACTGCGCCTCGCCTCCTTTTTCCCCTCGTTCTTCTTCTTCTTTTTTTTGGGCTCTGCTTGCAGTTTTTCTGTGTGTGCTGTTTTTTTTTGGGCGCGCATTTTTCGGAGAACGCCGGAAGCGCTTGTTTAAAAGAAATGTGTTTTTTTTTTGGTTTTTGGGGGCCTTGCGGGTCTTTCGAGTAGCTTTGATTGCGGGACTGCAAACAATGGGGCAGCCGCGCTGCTGTTGCAGATTTAATGAGCATAACGGTGAAGTTTTTGATGAAACAATACGAAAATACGAATCAAAGTCTGGCAGCACAGAGAAGCAGCGCATTTAACAAGCGCTCGTAGATCTTATCGCCTTTTGTCATATTCAGCGAGACGGGCAGTCGCAGCTCCAAGACGGGCTCGTCCTCATCCGGCTCGTCAAACTGCACAGAAAGAGAGGCAATGTTTGCTTTTTTGGTGCAGACGAGCCAACTCACAGCAGGCACATAAATCGTCAGCTGTCAAATGGCCAAGAATTTGTGGTCAGCCTGGTCTTGGCCTGGCCATGGCGTGTTGGCCAAGATCGGAAGTGCGTAGCAGCATTGCAAGTTGCAGTTGCAGTCGCGGTTGCAAGGTTGCGGCGACCAGGTCTCGACCTTATCGCTGCCATATAATGCTTAAACTCGGACTGGGCCTGGACTCGAATGCACCCGGACCCGGGGCTGAAGTGGGGGGGGGGGGGGGGGGGGGGGGGGGGGGGGGGGGGGGGGGGGGGGGGGGGGGGTGTGGAGACATGCGCCGGCGTTGGAGCGCGTGATTTAGTCGAATTCACGAACTTAATGAAGCCCTTTAAATCACGCAAACTTTTGCGCCACTTAGAATGCGGCCAGAGCCACTGCCCCGCTGCCAAAGATTGAGCCACAACAACTAGTCAGCCCGGCCTGGACTGGGCATGCAAGAGCCCCAGGAGCCGGGAGACGGCAACTCCTAAAGATCTCATTAACACCACGCGGGCATAATTAAAGCCGACGACTTACAAAGTCAAATCGCGATTGCAGCCAGCCCCAAAAAGCGTGCACAGCCAGCAACATCAGCAACAGCAGCAACCAGCAGCAGCCCAGGCACCAGATGCAATCGAAGCAACGACTGAAGCCCCAAAGGAAACCCAAGCCTTAGCCCCGGCGCTAAGTGTTGCCGACCTTATAATGAGCTGGCTCTGTTGCACCGTGCCTCTCTATTCACTTCCCAATTGCTGTTTATAATCTTTATAGCTGATGCTGCCTGCATATATCTAAATTGTTGTCGTTGTTGTTCTGCTGCTCTTTAAGATATGACTCTATATATATATGTATGATTATCAGAATCAGCACGAAAACTCTCAAAAATGCGCATCAACTTTTCTGGTTTGGCATTGAGCGACCAATGCAACATTTGTCGTTGACATTCCCTGCAAGTTGACGCATTGATTGATTGATTGATGCTTGGCTGGACGGAAAGTTGCAACCACAACCACAACAGGCAGCAACAGCAGCAACAATAATTCTCTGCACTGATTGTTGAAAGTTTTGCACCTCTTGCTGAAAGTTCACACGTGCCACAAGATCTGGAAAAATATTTGATTTATTTTTTTTATATGCCAAAAAAAATTATTTACAACTTTCGCTGCCCAATGCAATTTTCAAGTTATGTTTACGCAATTTGTTTTTTTTAGTAAATATAAGAAAGTGAGCGATAGTGTGTGATAGAGAAGAGAGATATTCTTAAAAAGACACAACAAGTATGAATAGAAATTGTAACATATCAAGTTCTTGAAAGGTCTTGGTAGTTAATGCTGTGAAAATCGCATAGAAAGGCGGTCAGCACTTAAGAGAGCTATCAGTGAAACATACATTATATCTGGCTCTAATGGTCGCTAAGCTCTTTTAATTAGAGAAATTTAACAGTAGCAAACGTATTTTTACCTACTAATAAAATCAACATATAATATTTTTCACTCGCCAAATTCCTTTAGATAGAGATTGTTTTTCTTTGAGATCTCAGCTCCGGCGAGTATAGCCCCATCTTTTAGATACTTAAATCCCCGGATTGTGATTAAGATAAATCTGAGCTATTTCTTTCAATTGCGGGTTTGGCATAGCCAGCTGATAACTCGTGCTGACAGAGAGTCTTCAACGCGGCCCTTGAAAAATCGCACTGATAACACCGGCCCGGCACATAAACAAGACAAATCTCGCCCACTACACGTAACTAAGCAACTCCCACGGCTCTCTGGGCGATAGCCAAGCCCAATAGCCAACTAGTCGGTGGCATCGGTGGCCATTAATTACGATTACCACGTGGCAAGACACACGACCTGGCGGAAGTGCCGCTCATTGCCGCAGGAGGGTCTGGAGTATCAGCAACCAAGTGACCACCGACTCCGTCTCCGTCTCCGAGACCGACACCGACACCAACTAATAAACGGGCATTTGTATCGCAATCAATTGTTTCGAAATTGTTGTACACCATTATGATCATTGTGCCCGACCGTGAGCTGCCCTGCTAAATGGTTATGGCCTGTCATAAGTTGCCAGCGGGGTGGCGGGTGGCCGGGGTGGGCGTGCCCTGCAAACACCCTGCGTAGTGCTCGTATTCCCAAATGAATATGCAAAAGTGCAAAAGAGAGTGAGGAGAGAGGAGCGGGGGGCAGTCAGGATATCTCATGGCTGTTTCCGTTTGCACAATTATGTTTATTAAGAGCGGCAACGGCCAGAGACGAAGGCAGGCGCCATCGTCAAAGATGATTTAGTTACTTCCGCTTGGCCCAGGGAGCGTGCACAGCTCCGAGCTGAAAGTCAGTCCGAGGTTTGGGGTTACGATTTTGGGTGATAGGGCGGAGTACGGAGGGGGGCAGCAGCAATAAAAATATATTAGTGCAATTACAGCAGCCAACTGAGCCAACAGACGACCGTCTAAATTAGGCGCCCGTCTTGAATCCTTGTTGCCGTTCCTGTTCCTGTTATTGTTGTTGCCATTTCATTTGTTTTTGAAGCATTTCAATTTCTCTGGGGGATTTGGCCTCCGCCTATTTATATGTCCGGAGCCCAGGCTGATTAAACCGAATTTGCCGTCGATTTACAGTCAGTTGCCTGCAAGAAAACTACTTTCCTTTTTGCTTTTCACAACGCACACAGTTTTGACATGGCTGCTCCTTTAGATCCTGGCGATAGCTACAGCTCCGCCATTCAATTTGCCCGAATTGGCGCATGTTAATCAGCCAGACACGAGCACAGACGCAGACGCAGACGCAGATGCTCCAAAGCATGGCGGCATCTTAAAGCCTCGCCAAGGCGCTTAAAAACGGTGTACAGAGCAGGGGGCGCGGGGAGGCTGCAGGATGATATGCTTGTGCAGTTATCCGGGGCACGCAATAACCTCGGCGAACTGCAGACAATCAATCTTACTTTGCGCTTTAATTCAATTTCGATTGTGACATCTGCCTTTGGTCGCAGTCGCAGTCGCATGTCCTTACGCAGGAATTGCTCGGCAGGCAGCCTCGTGCACTTTTGGCAATGCGCTCAGGCGTGCCACTTGCCGGCACAGGATTAACGACTGCGACTGCGACGCCAACTGAGGCTGCAATCCGTTTGGCCATGTCCTCTATTTTTTTCTCCAACTCATGCAGCGCATGTGGCTGCCGCTGTGGCCGTGGTTGGCTGGCTGTGTCATGCGTGAGGGCAGGCAAACGCTACTCAATTTCGCGCGAACACAAAAAAAAAGAAGAGAATTGACAGTCGCCCAAAGGATATTGTGACAGGCGTTCGACGTTCGGTATTGCTCGGCGTTCAAACGGCACAAAAGGATTCGCATTTGGCATTTCTGGGCGGACGGCTGCCAAACACGCCGCAAAGGGTGGCAACGCATTTTTGGGCTCCCTCGGTTATTAGAAAGTCCGTCAATGTCATCCAGTGTCGCCACTAAACGATTTTGCCAATCGAATTTGCCAATTTCGAAAAGGGGTTACTTGACCGGCCAAAGTTAATCGGAAGTTAATACGCTGAGTTGCCAGATTTGTTGCATGCCGCTGCTGTGTCACGGCCTCAACTATTCCAGATGGAATTTTCATTAAAATCAGCTCATGCACGCGACAGTTTTGGGACGCGACGCAGGACACACAACAGAGGCGTAGGTGGCTCGCCCGAGAACGTCAACTAATGAGAAATTCATAAGCTGCCCATCGAAACCCAACCGAACCCAACCGAACCAACATCAACATATGCGCTGGCAAACAACCAAGCCAGCAACCCACCAAGCAACCCCTGCCGCCCCTGCTTCCGGCCGGAACACAGAATCAGCGTCAGCCTCACCCTCAGCTGTGATCGATCACAATTTCTGTGTACTTAATAAATAATTGCAATATAATTATGCACGCAAAAGCAAATAGCCAAAATATTGTAGGCCAAGTCGTAGCAATAGCTGGCATTATACACAAACATCTGTCGCAAAAAACGATATTAAATGCAAAAAAAACCAGGAATATTTACAGTTTAACGAATATGAAATACACTGGCGAATGAGAGTGTACAAAGGTTTATATATATTAGTATCTAACATTTTATTAATAAAAATTATAGGTAATAAATTTCTAAAGTTTTCATGTAAAAATACAGAAACAAACGATCACATAATTGTATTTTTTTTATTATAAACAATCTTTAAAGTGTGTATCAAAGAAGAGTACAAAAACTATATATCTGTATATTATTTTATATCATATAATATTTTTCAGTTACAATAAGAAAGTTCAAATAATTTTTTCGCTTCACACGAAAATTTTTAAAAATTTTTAATCCACATTAAGCAGCTTTGTCTTATTTAATTCTGGTAAACCCATTAAAACTATCAGTTAACTGATTTCAGATATCACAGACCAGCTGCTTTAGTTGTTATACCCGCGTCAAATGTGTGGAGTATAATGAAGCTGATGCTCTACGATTGAGCGCTGAAACTTGCATCAAATTCATGGCTAGCCCGAAGGCAAACTGGGCCAATCCGGGCCACTCCTTGTAATTGCCACACTGTGCGAGAAGAGGCAGCGGCTGACATTCAATTGTGTTGTCAATTGCCGCTGCCGAAGATGCAGACTGGAGTGGGCAAGCACTCCAGACATCCAGTTCGAAGTAGTTGCCAAATTACCGCCACTTTCGGTTTGCCATCGTCAGCATCTGTGCTCGATTCTTGGCCCGCGGCTAAAGGCAGCCAATGAGCCGTGTGGCGCTCCTGTTGACAAAGTCCTCAACGTATTCCTCTAT
The DNA here is from genome assembly GCA_004143825.1 of Drosophila micromelanica. Lineage (NCBI taxonomy): Eukaryota > Metazoa > Arthropoda > Insecta > Diptera > Drosophilidae > Drosophila > Drosophila micromelanica. Next base: position 60,181 of record SCDY01000391.1, read on the forward strand.
TCGTATTCGTATTCGTATTAGTATTCGCATTGGCATTCGCATTGGCCGTGCCTAGTGGCTATGTATAGTGCACTCGTAATTATGGGCACAGAAGTTTGAGTAGGAAGCGAATTCTACGCTCGATACGGGATTGAATATTTATGAAAGTGGAAGGCGGAGGCTAACTGGCCCCTCTGGCTGTGGCTGCTGATCAAACGGCAAGCGTAATCAGTTTGCAGTGGGGCTGGTTTGGCGACAGGACAACAGGACAACATGAAGGACACTCGTTACGTTCTCGCACATTTTATTGCTGCAAATTCGATTGTCGCTGATCAAAGGCGAACGCACTTAAAAATGCTAAATTGAATTTGACGCTACAGCGCCCCCTATGCTACACCCCAGCCCCCCAACCCCCCATTAACACACGTCACGTCACATCACGGAGTATACCCCCAGCAATGGACACGGTAACAGGTCCAGCTTTGATATGATATTTACTGAAATTTTCACATGGACCCCGGCTGCAGGTTTTTCAGCATTTTTCGCCGTTGTTTTTTCTTGGCAGACTGCGTGAAAAACAAATTAGGACTCATTTACGCGCGTCAAATATGTCAGAATGGAGCACCAGCGTCCCGCAGGACTTTCAATTTAAACAGATCCAAAAAAACAAAATGCAAGTAAAAGTGCTCAGTATATAAGGCCTGACTAAGATATACCCTGAAACCAGTTCAAGAATGCTATAAAAAAGAAGAAAAAATTAGCAATTTTAATTTCTTATTCAAATTTATTTAGCTTAGATATAGTTATAAAATTGAGTACAGGGTATCAAAATAGAAAATGTTGCTAAGAAGTGACAGGGGAAACGCAGCTTCCTACTAACACATCGCGATTCTCACACTCTGAAACTCACACTCTTGCAGTAATCGGGCCATAGGTGGCGCTGTTGTGCAATTTGCGCTTTTTGAAGTGCACACAATTGCGTAACTTATAGCCCCGGGTCATATTACACAGTCGCAGGCGAGAAGCAGCCACTTGCCGAGTGCCCATTAACAGGTACTTCACTTTGTGCCCGGCCAGCGAGGCATCAACATCAGAATCATCCATAGAGCAACAACCCCTTGAAACCCACAGTTGGACTATGAATGGAATACCAGCATTTGGCATGGCACATCGACAAGATTTAACGCCGTCGTTTTCATTATTAATGATTAATGATAAGCATCCCAGCCGGGAGAGCAGCAAGCAACCCTTCTCTGCTGCTGCTGCCGCTTTTATCCTGTTCGTCCTGTTCGTCCTGTTCGTGCTCCTGTTCGCGGCAGTCAACACTCGCTCGCGCTGAAGCTTTTGGCAAACACTAAGCGCTGCTTTTCGCGCCTTTCCACGTGATTAAAGGCAAGCGACGAGGATGAGATGGCGACATCAACCACGTCACAGTCACCCAAATATCGGCACTTTCACACGCAAATGTACATAAAACATAAAACAAACTGCGCCCAGCGGGTACTTTGCTCCGAGAAAGGGTTAGCCCGGTCGCAAGGCGTTACCCAAAATATTTTGGGCACTGCGCGTGGGCTGTCGAATTATGGACTATGGACTACGGATTGGGTTGCCCCTGCTCTGCGCTTGGCTGGTGCGTGCGCTGGCCAAGTTTTGGTTCATTAGAGCGCAATAATTGGCCTCATTTGGATTAATCAAGTGTTCAAGTTAGTTTTCATTGCAGTTACAAAAGCAATACAATTATTAGACTTTCAATATTACTGGAAGCTCTAAATGTGCGGATTCAATGAACTTATGCAATATCCAATGCAATGTAAATAAATATCTCAGCGAAATCTTATTTGATTTGATCCTTCGAATATTTCAATTTAATACTTCTTTGGTATAATTATCGATTCGCTTGAAAAATTTGCAAAATTTTGTAAAATTGTTAACCCAACTATTTTTGAACATTATACACACAAATTTCAAATGGTAAGTGCTTCAAAATTTACTTCCTTGAATTCCCATTCATAATTATTTTTATTTATTTTTATTTTAAGTCTGCTTAAAATTATTTTAACCTATTTTCCCATCGTGAGTGTAGTTCACATATTACTATATCCCTTAATCCAACATTAAATTGAACTGATTGTCAAATAAATGTCGTGGCAATTGTTTACTTATGACCATGCCCAAAAATCTGTCATATCTTCGCCCCCGCATTTTCGCCATTTGCATTGTTCTGCATCAGCCTATGAGCTCTTTCATCTGGCATAAAGCTTGTATGTTGACGTTGCCGCCATTTGTCCCGTTTTTGCCACTTACGCAGTCGCTTTGCCATTAACGTGCCTTCCCCTCCCCCTGATGCTGCCCCCTCTCTCTCCTCTTCCCTCTTCTGCTTTCCCTTTTGCCAGCTCGGCCCACTTACGCCTCGTGATGCCAACTGATAAAAATTGATGCAAAATACGCAAAAAGTCGCGAAAATCCTCGTGGAAAATTTTCAAAATTTTCACAGCTGATTGTGCAAGTGCGACACACAAAAACACACACACACACACGCACGGGGCGAGGGACGTACGACCGGTTGCTCCTTTTTGCATATGCCTTACACCGGTCTCTTCTTCCTCATCTCTATTGTTCTCTATCTCTCTCTCCCTCTGTTTTTCTGACAATGTGCAGGGTATTATATCAGGAATCTACTTCTCCGCCTACCACTCCCCCTCCTACACCGCCATCCTCGAACTCAGTTTGTTTGCATTTGCGTATCATCGACGCATGTCGCGAGGCATTGCTGGCCCGCTCCTGGCGATGGCCTGGCCTGGCCTGGTCTGGTGGGCGTCCTGGTCCTGGTTGTCCTGACTGGTTGTTGCCGACAACAATAATTCAGGCGAATTGCGTGCTGGATGGCAAATGCCTTTAATCTGTTGGAGTTGCCAACTGTCACGAAGCAAAATGAAATGGAAATCACACGCACTAATGGCAGACGGAGCTGGACTCGAACCCAAACTCGAACCCGGACCCGAACCCGCACCAGACCTCGGTACTCCTCAGACCGCTTAATGGCGGCCTCTTTTTTGTTGCGTTGCTGTTTGTTGCCATGGCATCAACTTTACGCAATGTCTAATTCGATTTGTTCTACGCCAACACTTTCATAATTTTCCATGTCCTTGCCGCTGTCCGTATTACTGGCTGACTGAAATGGACGCAGGGCGGGCTGCCTTATCTGCCATCTTTCTGCGCTGTGCCTAACCTCAAGCCTAACCCCGCGCCCTGTCTGACGTTGTCTCTAGTTTTTTATACACTTGCCCTGGCCATGTGCCCACGCTATCGCTGGCAATCAATCTGCCCGGCGCACATATCTCAACTTTTGCGTTTTTCAATCTGAGCATTTTGTGGGCTAAGTAACTCCGCGATGGCCCCGTGCCGATGGCGATGGCGATGTCTTTGGGCTGTCGCAGTCGCTGTCGCTGTCACTTTCGCTGGCACAAGGCTTTAAAGCTACGAGCTATGAGGCAGCCCTCCCAGCGGGAGGCCTTTTTTGATGTCACAAAAGGATTCACTTGATATTCATCAACATTAGTGTCTGTCAAACAGTCAGTCAGGCAGTCATTCAATACCCCAGACCTAAAGGCAGTCCCAGTCCGGACCCATACCGATTCCAATGCCAAACCCAATCCCAATCCCAGACCCAACTCCGACGTCCATTCCATACCGTCAAATTGGACTGTTCGCTCGTGGGCTGTTCTCTCTCCTACGTGTGGGTGTGGGTGGTTCGACAGACCCCGTTGCAATTTGATGCGTCTGGCTCGCATGTGCAGCGAGAGAATTATATGCCATCGCGTTGGCGATACTAATCTGATTAGTGTCAAAAAAATCGCTTCAATTGCGGACAGACAGCACTGACAGGCCCAGCAACCCGGGCAGTTGTCGATTGAGCTCTTTATGAGTGGTTGTTCCATGCGATTATAGTTTGGTTTAATAACTGACTGGACTGGTTAACGATTTGATGGATCTGCAACACTTCAGCATAGGTAAGCAAGGATGTTTTGGATTATTTTGACGTGGTTGGTAATACGTAAGCTTTTTTATCGTTTCTTGCCTACAATAATGAAACAACATTTAGCTTTCGTCTAAAATATATTAAAGCGAATTTTTGACCAAAAAATCAAAAAAATTTTATTTTCAATAATATACAAATTTTAAATGCCGTTTTAGCAAAGTTATGGGAGTATGAATTATGGGATCTAAGCATCCGAGAGCTTTACATGTCAAAATTTTTGTCAATTTTGTTATGATTTTTGAAAAAAATTTGACCCTCTCAGATTTGGGTTAAATATTGTTTTTTATGCTAATTATGACTAATACAATCGATTTAAACAAACAATTCGAAATTCGAAATTAAAAAAAAAAATATTTGTTGAAAATGAACAAGGGTCCCCCCTTGTAATTTTTTTCAAAAAAATCAAAAAAAATAATATTTGCAAAAGTGTATATATTTTAAATGCAGAATCAATTTATAGGCCAAATCATGATCAATATGCCATCAAACATGAAAATCGGTTCAGTTTTGACAAAG
>SCDY01000392.1:0-120576 GCA_004143825.1 Drosophila micromelanica
AATTTAAAATTGCGAGTTTGCGTTTTTAATCGATTTTGTTGGCCACAAATAGTCATGTCAAAAATGACAAAAATTTTGACATGTAAGGCTCTTGGACCCACAGGTCTCATTTATGGAACATCCATAACTTTGACAAAAATGTAAATGTAACTGTAGTGGCTCACAACATTTTATTAGTTTAACTCCGATTTTGAACAAATAATTTAAAAAATTGCAATTACTATTGACTTCCCCTACAGACTCAGATCCAATTAAATATTGTACACATCAGTTAAGGTTTACCTTTCTTCAGCCTTTTGTTCGTCGGCTACTTTCAGGAATTTAGTATCATTGTCCTGCGCGCGTTCCGCTAGGTGTGGATTGAGTGCCAATATTGAACCCCAGGATATCTCCTTGCCCATCAGCTTGGATCCCTCTGTCCATGCGACTGTGATCGACTGTATCTCTTCGTTCTTGGAGTTCACAACTGCAGCATGGACGCGTCCGTCTGATCGTCCGATACTGATCGTCTCACCTACCGGTAAGAACTCCATGCTGCAGATACTCTTTCAAGATTCGCAGCTCTGGTAATCCTGTTTCACGTAACTCTTGTGTTCGTGCTAGTTGAGTTTTGGTTTTTGACGAAATTGAATGATTACCTCAATTGTCTCCAGGCCAACTAGTACAATGTAACTTTTAGAGAACTTGATGACGAATAAATCATTTAATTATCGATCAGTTAGGAGCCAAGTGCATTAATCAAATTGCGCAGCCGGTGACAAATTTAGAAGACAACAGCGCCAAGTGGCTGTCCTCTCAATTTGCCCATCCCCTGACTAGCTGACTAGTGAACACACCTGCAAAGCTCAGATGCAGCTGCCGACTGTTGAACATATCCACAATATGGCCACCCATGTGTACAGACAAATTTTATGGCCAACATTTTTGGAGAGTCGCTTCGACGCGCTCGTAAATTCGTAAGGTAAACTCTATGCGTGTGTGTGTGTGTAACTCTCTTTTGATATATGGCCATTGCTACGTTACGGGTTAGTACTTTTCAAATTAGATTTAGGAACGGTCGCAGCCCGTGTAAGCGTCCGAGCTTGCCCTTCACCCAACCCGGGCCAGTTGCCATAAAATGTGTTGGCGAACCCAAAAAACGTTGCAATATTTACACAACACAATTTAAAGTAGCATTGTACGTTACGTGCGGGTTATATAATCGAAATAATGCGCTGACGATGCTTTCTTTCTCCAGTCTAGACCTGATGCAGCGACTTCGATTGAATTGCACTTCAATTTAATTAAAACAAAAATTAAGCGATTAAATAAAGTTCACGCATCAAGGGATCAAACAACATGTGTCTGTGGCTTAAACAAGCGCCCAAGGCAATGACCCAAGCAGATACATATGTATGTGTATCTAGCAGATACATTTTCTGCAGTCAGTCAGGTGTAAAAACTAATTTACAGAAATTCTATGAGGGCACAATGGTCACGTTGAGCCATGCAAGCGCAACCGCAAACACTTTGGGACCAAGGACTCGAGACCATTTATGTACGTGGCCATAAATGCAGATATATATGAGGCCCAAAAGTTTTTGGTATACGGTTTAGGCGCGTGGGTGAATAACCTGACCCTGTCGTGTCTTGTATAAATTTGTGCTACGTCGCGGTTAAATGGAAAATTGGTTGGACACATATCTATATAAACACATGTACTATATATATATAGATAAACATGTATCTGCAGAAAGATGAGAAGTTAGCCAATCTACCTTCTTACACACTTACTTTCACAAGACAACAAAGAGTAGTTGGCCTAAAGCTCAACTAGATCGGTCTGCTGAGCATCTGTCTGAAAGTTCTTCTTCTATTTGTTAACCTGTATTTGTTTTTAAGGTATTCTATCTTGTTAAATTGTCGTATTTTAAGCATTCGGGCTCTTGGACACGTTTGCAATTTCTGTTACTGGGTCACTACGCTGACAATGAGATTGGCCAGCGACCGCAAAATCAAAATCAACGAGAGTGGAAGCACCAGCAGCCGCATCATCATCATAGTCAATATCACGAGAGCACATAAATCTCACGGCTGCAGCAATCAGAGCCGGAATCAGGAACAGCATCTGAAACAGAAACCAGTGCCAACTTGTCAGCTGCCTGGCAGCGAAGCGGGGAGAGCACGGGGAGCCCTGACAGGCAATAGATAGGATAGTGGAAATAGCGAATGGCGTCAAGGGCGCCATAAATGAGAATTTCCGACTCATTTCCGTTGTTTGTGTGTATGTGTAAGTGTGTGTGTGTGTGGTTCATTTGCGGCGCATAATGAGCATTCGTGGGGTGGGACAACAGCACAGGAAGATCCAAAAAAAAAAAAAAACCGGAACGGCCTGACAATGTAGGTTATACACGTATTGATTTTCATTTAAAGCGGCAAACTTTACCGTGTCCTGACAAAATACAACAGAATTTATGACCGGCCGCCTGCAGGCCTCGCCCCGCATCCAGTTGCAATGCTATCCGCAAAGCGCACAACTTGACCTTTATCCCAACAATAGTTTGCCCGTAGCCAGCTGCCATTTGTCAGCATTAGCACAATTAGAGCCGCCGCCACAATTGTGTCAAGGGCATCATAAATGGCAAATCTCAGCTGAGCCCCTCCAAGCATGTGGCACATATCGATTGCGAGCTTGGCCACGAGGTGTTCGAGTGCCGGGACCCAATTCAATTAAATGCAGCACTCTCTCGTCCTCTCTCTCTCTCTCTCTCTCTCACTCTCTTTTGCTAAGGAATATTTATAATGGTAAGCCCGCAGGCGCAACGTATTCCAAGATATATATGCGTTCGTAAATTTTGCAATCTGCAAAACATGCTGATACAAAAGCAAGCAAATAATAATATACGAGAGTGTTAGATACGAGATACGTGTTGGGTCCTCGGCAAAGATTTATGGAACTATAACAGGCGGCTACGATTATCGAAACAAAGCGTGCTCTAAACTATTCGACTATTTCTTCGATAAAATCTAAAGAAAGACAAAACCAAAACAGGCGTACACAAATGTTTGAACAGAAAATTTCAATAAAAATTCCAAAAAAAAAAAAACAGTGCACACACAGACAATACACAATAAAGTCGTACATATTACATTTTCAACATTTATAGGGGACAATGGCTGTATTTTTCGATCAACTAAAGGTGAAGCGTTTAAAAAGTATTTCGTCCATTCCCCCGCTGGCGTAAGTATTCATGCAAATACACACACACACACATATATTAATATATATATATATATATCGCAGCATCAAAGATAATCATTCATTTGCAGACTTCTATGAAAACAAAATCTCTGATATGTCGCGGTAAGTGAACAATCTATTGCTGATCATTAACTTATATGGAGAATCTTCCAAGGTTTTATTTGAATCATTTAAATATGAGTATACGACCAAAACTCGATATATTTTATATTTTTAATGCTAGAAATAGCTAGGATTCTCAAAAATCGGGGAAACAAATCTCAAAAATAAACATTTATTAAAGAAAACTGAAAAAAATTAAATGTAGAATATGTATTATATTTAGAAATTTAGAAATTCATGCTAGCGCAGTTAAAGGATATGACATATATAAGTTAAAGAATAGGATATGTCTCTGAGCCAGTGTCAAATGTACAGATCATTTACCGAAGAGTAATGCTGATGCAATTCTACCTTCAGCACTTTCCAGTTCGTAGTGGACTATACGAGGTTTTTGGCGGCACGCAAAATACAGAGACACTGGCGCGGATATCGGAGTCGCACGAAATTTGAGAAATTGTGGAAGGCGGCGATAACCATACAACGCTGGTGGCGGGGATTTTGGGTGCGCAAGAACCACTTTGATTCAATCGAGCAGAGGTTACAAAGTAATTTGAGGCAATACTATGACAGGGCGGCAACCAAGATCCAAGCGCTTTTCCGTGGCTGGTGGGTACGCCACACCAAGCACAATATGGCCGCTCTGCAGAAGATTCAGATCTGTGCGGGCGAGGATCTGCTCAACTGTGTGGCCTTCAAGCTTCACTATCTGATGCGTACTCACTCCATACCGGGTGTCTACTCAATATACAATTCACAGTAAGTGCTGAAAACATGTTTAATAAGGGACATAACTTTACATGCGATCTTGCAGATGTTTGTCCCGCGTGGAAAAACTGATGGCCAACATGAAATACCGCGTACACAATCGACGCGTCCAGGCCGCCAATCTGAATCGGCAGGCAATGCTCGAAAAGCAGCGAAAATTCTTCAAAAATGCAAGAGAGTACACGCAAGTGCCGTTCGCGGGCTCCAATTACAAGGGCCTATGTAAGCAACATTGCGAGGACTATTTAACGAATACAAAGGATATAGACGAGCGAATGTTTATGATTATCGCAGCTTATGATGAAGCGCAGCGTGCGATAGAATCGAAAAGGGTCAAATATAGCGCGGCTGAAAGTAAGTGACGGCTGCCAAATATTGTTTTATTTAATTAACCGACTATCCTTTGGTAGAGAAACGACGCAAGCAAATTCAAAAGGTCCTTGATCGCAAAAAATTGAATCGAAGTTTTTGCGGTGATGTCATCGCTAGCATGCGGCGCTGGAATATATGGGATGGCGTGAAGGTTTCCATCAGCAAGGATATTTTCCGTAATCCCGAAAATATTAAACATTTTCTTGATGAAGCCATCGACATTTCGTTGGCTCACAATTGCCATTGTAAAATGCAGGTGTTCGATATCGTCATCTGTCATTGATTTTGATGAAAATTCAGAGTGCTACAAAATAAACAAACTTCCAATACAATATTTTTATTTTGCATATTTAATTACCGAGAAGAAATACAAAAGTTTAACCAGAACTTAGCACAGACCACTATGTACATTGAGATCCTCTTCTACGCAAATATCGCTCTAAAGCAATCCACTATAATAAAACAGTTATGTAAATCAAGTTTTCTTTAGTTTGTATGTGTGTTGCTCACCGAATATGTTGCCGAAGAAACGCAGCAATACTGTGAAAAATGAAGGCCTATTCGGGTCCATCCATCGCTCGGTTAGATCCTCTGTGAGAATTACATGAATAGCTCCAAGTTTTTAGTATTTCGATTTATTTTGTACCCACCAAGATGCTCGCAATCTAAGCGCTCATTGTTGAGATCTATTGTATTAGCACCGCCAATAGAAAGTGTTGATGCCTCATCCAGTACTGGCTCCATCTTTACGCACTGTCACTTTATTTCCAACAGAATTTTCACTTAAAATTTAAATTTTAGTTGCACTACTTCGTTTCGAAGATTTTGTTGAATAACTGACAACATTTTTATTTTTGTTTTTTTTTATAGTTATCTTTGATTGTCGCAACATCGTCTACTGAGTTTCTACAAATACTTTTTCTGGGTGCTCGGTATCATCATCTTGTCTATAATAAAATTGTGACAATAGCCGAATGCGAAATGTTTCACAAATTTACTGGATTCTGTTTGGCCAGAACACACATTTAATTAGACACTAAAACTTGTTACTCTGTGGGCGATTTGGGCTTAACATCAAAAGGCGCACAGCTGGAAAGACGAGTAATTGTAATATGCCGTCTGAGCCAACATCAGCGTGCCATCATCACCACCATCATCATCATCATCATCATCATTATCATGCTATTACTCTTATTCTCAAATATGCAATTACCAAGCGCCAAAAAATATGTTTGGGTCAACGCCGCTAGGGGACTTTAATGTAAACATATTTACATACGCCTATACATATACATGTATATAATTACATTTATGTCCTTGTTTATGTATAGTCTGACTTCTTGCGGCGTCAAATATTGACCATATTCATCATTAGCCGCACAGGAAAACGAAAATACAAACACAGCCGAGAGTACTCTATTCGGGAGTATCCGACTTGTTGATGCTCCTTACATGTGTAGAGATAACGAGGCGCAACTATTTAAATTATTTTACATTTTTGACCAAATGAAGAAATTGGCAAGATTGTCAAACAGTCGTATTAGAATATAAAATCAACTTTTTCTCTTGCTCAAAGCAATTGTGGTCTCACCCTTTTACTGTGGATGCAGGGTATGAGCACAAACAAAAATGCAAGAATTTTGCAGCTAATGACGATGCCGAACGCGAAGGAGTCGCCTTGGAATCGTTTCCACCAGTGTTTCACCTAACAACCGCAACCTCTTTATCATTAGGTTAATTGCTTATGTACACACAGACATATACAAGGGGGCGGGGTGTTGGGTTGGGTTGGGTTTGTGGAATGCTCACTGCTTATAATCAAAGCCAAGGCACAGCGAATAATGTAAGGTTTTGGCCAATTAATTTGTAACGAGATTTTATTTCGTGTTTCTGACATATTTCGAGCTTATTCCTAATTATGTCAGGTTATGAAGATGACCGCAAAAATTAACTGTCACCGCCAGCACTCGGAACGAGTTAGCCTTAAAAACGTTACGATTCAACAACGAGAAACAAACATTTAAAGTAAACTTTTCTTTGTATTATTTTGTTCAATATTGTTAGACTCAAAACAGGTGTAAATAATGTGCATGTTAAGAATTTATGGCCATAAATAAATTAAAAGCTTGTATTTATTAAACAGATCAAAGCGAATGTTTTGTTAGCCTAATAACAAGAAAATTAGCAACTTTTTTGCTGTTGAGAAAATTAATTGAAAAGTTTAAAATTTCACAAGTGCCCGGGCACATTTCAGGCAATTACACAAGCCGTTAACAAGCGCAGCGGCAACAAAAACGAGGCACTTTTCGCACAAGCCGTAAGCCATTAATATGGCAGAGCACAATTCAAGCCGAAGAGGTTGCCCCCACCGTTATCATTGAGTTAATTATATGTTTTGCGGGTGCCAAGAGGTAATTACAACTCGGATTTCGAGCATTTCACATGTCGATGATGATGTCCACCAAATGACTTTGGGGCGCCCATATAGTCAAGTTGTAATTAATTTGAAAGCAAACATCGCTTGGCGCCTTCTGATGTGGTTTGCCACTTCCCCATTTTATGGTGGACACAGCCCTCTTTGAGTCCTTTGGAAACGTGTTAGGGGTAGCCATTACATCGACCCTGCGAAGGCCCAAAACCATTTCACGTTTCGTGCTTCGATGGAGAAGTATTTGTAAAATGTAACAAAAGCTGGCGTTAAATTCTTTAAAACTGTCAAAAATTGTCGTTTGCAAGTAGTTTTGTGACAGGCATGTTTCTGGGGCGTAGTCGTGGGCGTGGCTGTAGGTGCATTTTGACCAAACTAAGTGCAAAAACTTTACTCTTAACACATTTAATTAAAAAGCGTGAAAAGTGCACACAGAACAATCCATTAAAAACTGAAATGAGTTTGATACAACTTTTCATCTCATTTTGGTAACGTTGAAGAGATTTTTATTCATCGTTTTATTTTTAGTTTTTTTTTTTTTATAAAGTAAACTGTTTGAAAATCTGCTTGAGATTTTCCGGAGCTTATTCCGCAATTTGTAAACTCTGAACTGTTTGAAAATGCGTAAAAAGGGTATAATGGTTTTGTGGAAATATAACTATAACTCTGAGACTGACTTTATTAACAGGAGATATTTGGGATATAATATAAATATATAATTAAGAATGGGTATTTTTAAATGCCAATTTATAGTCCTGCCAGATTTATATCAGGGTATCTCAGAGTCGAGTCAATTCGACTTAAGCCCACAACTATTTTTTTTATATAACTTTTTATTTTATGTTTTTTTGGTGGCCAAACGCTCGTGAATATTTGAGCAGTTTGGCAAAAAGTTTTTAATAAGCTTAATTTCATTTCGGATGTATTTTTTGTGTTACTCTTTCATCAATAAACTTTGCAGATGACATTCGAAATGTGTTGAACATTGTTGGATATGTGGAAAGCAAAGAGGAGAAGAAGCTTTCTAAAGTATTTAAGCTTTAAATCAAAGTTATGGCACGATGCAAATGCGGCTTTAATTTGCGTTTGGTTTCTCCTAGTTGGCATTTACTTTCACCTATTGGGCGAGGGCTTTTGACATTCGAACCAATGCTCAGATTTATGGCTTAGCCATGTCGATTACTTAGCCATAAATCTTGTCATTTGCTTGTGGTCAGCATCTTGGGCCGAACCACATCTGGGCCAACCATGGCATGTGTTGCCCGTACTGGTTGTACTGTGATCGGGTGTGTGGTCGCATTATGTTTTCATGACCGCATTTGTTGTGTTCTGTTGACCCACAAGTATCTCGGAGCTGACATCGGGCTCAACGCTTGCTGAATCTCTGTTTTTGGCATTTGTTTTCCCATTATTGTGCCATTAACGGCTTAACTCATTTTAAATGGAACGTCCACTGAACGAGATATAAATATGAAAATGTTGCCTTGGCTTCTAATTCGCAAAGTTTTTCGCTGGCTGAACTTTAACCTGCCGCAGGTGTTAAAAATGATTTGCGAAATGTAAAACTTTTCGTTATAAATTTAGCCCGGCAAGAAAAAAAGAATTTTAGCTCAACGCAAACACTGCCAAAGAAGTTAAAATTGCTCAAGTTTATTGTAGTGAAATATGCGAAAAGTTGAATAAATTTGCGAATCGCAATGCAAATAAATTTTCATATAGTACTCGCATTCCCGTATTGTATTTCTAGTTTTGCTGTCACCCACTGTTGCTCTACTCTAAATTGCCATATAAACCGAAAGCAACTGCAACTGGTGCCAAGTGAAAAGGTGATAAATGGTAAGCACTAAGTAATGAAAATATATATTACAACGATTTGCAACAGGCCCAAAACAAGCTTGCAACAATTTTGTCTGGCACAGTAAATTAAATGACGAAAAAAGTGTAAGCTAATCAAAAGTAAACAAGAGCTCCAAATTAAAATAAATATTAAGAGCGTTGATAAAAATAGCATCAAAGAGCAAAAAATATCAAACAGAGATAATTTCGACAGACCTTAAATGGAACGAATTGTGGGCGTAATTATAGAGCGTAATGGGCTATGATGAAGGCATAATTTTCATAATTTATTCAAGCAATAAATTAGTAATTAGGAAAGTTTTTTTTTGTGGCAGTACACTGTCATTAAATGTCAAAGTAAAGGAGACAGCGAAGAGTCCCATCTAAATGACTGAGATAATATGGTTTGTCACAAAATAAATATGTATGTGTATGTGTATAAAAAATATTTGTGTTTGCATTGCAGTTGGCTTTGTGTTCCATTGTGGCATGCAGCAACGCAGGTGCTTTGTCATAAATCTTATCGCTGGCCATGTGAATGTGTGAACGCCCCAAACCGTCAGTTGAATTTAGTACAAAAAATATTTAAAAGTCTATTTGTTGTGTTTGCCAACACAAAGCAACCAAAAACAATGAACTACTGGAAAAACCAAATGAAAAAATAAGATAAATAAAACGTGAAAATGAAATTGCATAAAGAATAGAGCCAAAAACCGCTCGGCCCAACTGAATGCAGGGCTGTGCACAACGTGTATATGTATGTGTGTGTGTGGCATAAAATGGCAGAGCGAACAGCAAGCTGCATGCCACAAACATGCCAGTTAATGGAGAGAAAGAGAGAGAAAATATTGAAAGGAAAAGCAAAATTTCGAAATGCTGCCAAAAATTGTACTTCGTTTGAGCTAGTTGCACACACAACAACTGCGAGATAGGCAAAATTGATTTCTAAATCTTTTTTTTGTGCCAATTTAATCGCAACCATTAAAGCGACTTTATGTAGCCCAAAGTGTTGTTTGTCCATGTGAACTTTTTCAGCAAAGGTCAATCAAAAATAAAAAATAATAATAATATTAACTGACAAACTGTGTATCGGCTTGTTGCAGCAGTTTGTTGGCTTTGCCTTTGTGACCTTTGGCAACGCAAAAGTTAATTGAGCGACGTTCGCGATTTTGACAGCGGTTCGACATTGTGCGCGTTTAAAAACGCTTACAATGCAATGCATATTTTCTGTTGGTATTTTTTTTTTACATCCCGTGCTTATTTATGGATGTGCGTGTGTGTGTGTGTGTGTGCGTGTCTCTTTCAACCACGCGCACTAAAAAAAAAATAGGTGAGTAGCAAACATATTCAAGGCACGTTTCGGAATTATGTGCCGGGACGAGAGCACACATGCCACAGTCAGGCGACTCACTCGCAGCACAAAATAAATAAAATATCCGAAAATACGCACACACACTCACACACACTCGCACACCCACACAACCCGTCATACCACGTGAATATTTCAGTTCAGGCCGAGGGCATTTCAGCGAAAGTTTCAGAAAATTCAGTTGCCAAGATGTTCAACGCGAATAAAAATACTTAAATTGTTGTTGCTGGCACGCCCACTCTGGCTAATCGTCACTTACCGCCTCCGCGCGGAAATTGTGTACCGATTAAATTGGCAATCAACTCAAACGCAAAAGCTGCGTGAAAAATGTCACAGTCTGTTGATTCTGCGAACGCACGACACGGCCATGGAAATTGGCCAAAAGCTCATCATACACCAGGGTACAACAGCATTCAGCTTTCACCCTCCCCTCCCCTAGGTCTGCCATACATAACCATTACTCAGTTCGCCGGGCACAGGCAATAATTACATGAAACTAGCCGAAAAAGTTTACATTTATGAGCACCGCGGCTGTTACCAACAAATGAGGACTATAGGTGTTGGGGCACGGGGCATGGGGCAGGTAGCTTAGCATCCAGTTAGGAACATACGTACCTATTTATGCCACCATCAACGGTAACAGCAGCAGCCGAGTCGTGCGAAAAAATTGTTGCAAGTAGCAGCAGTTTAAGCCAAATAGCTCTGTTGACACAGTTTCAGCCACAGACCAGCTGCTTTAGCGACGACAAAAAAAAATATATATTAAAAGCAGACAAGAAAATTGTGAAAAATGTTGTCTGAATCTTAATTTTGGCCTGCGAGACGTGGCAATAAATGGAGCCCGACAACTGTATTTACAGTTGGCTTAAAGCAGCCGAGATGTGGGCTCATGTTAATCCTGGGCATATCGATGTGGCAACAACAAAAGTTGTATTTTTTTTCATGCCGCCTCTGTCTCACATTCTCTGTGGTATTTGTTTATTCTTTGAACTTCTCCAATTAAAAGTAAATATTGTGAGTAGTTTATCTTGATTTAATTCATTGCCAGCTAGTCACACGCTATGCCGTGCAGTCTGGGTTTGCATAGTTAGGAGCTAGCTGACTGCCACCCTCCCCTCGCCCACTTGCAATCCCATTTCTCATTTCTATTCCTTGGTGGAGCAATCCTGAGCTGCGTGCGCGTTGTATCCGCATCTGTATCTGATTTCCACTCGTAGCCAGCGCCGCAGTCTTAAACTTTTGTCAAACTTTGCTTGCCGCGTAATTTAATGCCATTTAAAGAAGACGGGGCCAAAGTTTTCAGCTATCTAATGGCGACCGACTCGTAAAGAGCAAAACACACAACGAGCTGCGTTTATTGCCTTATTTTTGGCTAAGCGAGTGTTGTAGCAGCGAGCTTTCAAGGGCTTATAATTTATAATTTGTTCTGAAATGTCTGACGGCAGCGAGCTGTTTCTGACCCTATGCAATATATATACATATGTATATATATTCATGATAAACACAGTTTTCTAAAGTTTCTAAAGTCTTAAGTTTGTTTGTAAGGGTATTCAATTTTAGGCTACCCCAAACAAAAGAGTTCCCTCCTTATTTTTGTTTGATTAATATCTGTGCGAATAAAAGAAGACTTCAGCGTACATTATTCAGTACTGTCTGTATAGTTGGCAACTCTGCCATTGCTAGAAATGAGTCATAAAGTGCCAAGTGCCAAATGCCAAATGCTCTCTGGCTAACAAACAATGGCCCACATTTGGCCACAACTAACCGAAGCGGTCCTCATGCAGAGCATGCATGCAAGCCCCCAAATTCCTACCATATTCTTCTATTTTCCTATTTTATTGAACGTCGTTTGCCAGAATTATGATTTTAGTTTGGACTTTTTTCTCTGGCCCATTTCGCACACTGACAAAATCACGTTCTCGCACAGAAAGCACAGGCATAATTTTATTTACGATTCAACTTTGTACTACAAAACATCATCTTCCATTGCGAGCAGCTCCCCCCTCCCATCACCCGCGCACCGACCCATCCATTCCCCGGGCAAGTCTTTGAAGCAACTTTGCGAATTTGATGCGTGCGCTTAGTTCCAGACCAAGCTACACGACTGGCAACAGGAGCGCGGCACGGGGAAGGTGGCAAGTTTTATTAGCCCTAAATGTAATAAAATGCAAACAGTAGCGCAGCGAAAAATTGCAAGGGCAATGGAGTCCGGAAACTGCAAAAAAAAGCGTTCAAGCGAAAAAATACCCTGTATTATATAATGCAATCAAAAACCGCCCTACATAGGGTAAAATATAGTAGGGAAAAGGGTTTATTTCAATATATGATTTATTCAAAATTAGATACAACTAAGGAACAATGCAACAGTGGGGCGTTAAAATCGTTCTCAGTATAACAACAGCTTAAGAATGTCGAAAACTATTTTAAATATTATTTTAATATTGGAAATATCTAGTTTTATGTAATTTTTACCAATTCTTTGGGGGAGGTCATGTGTGTAATGCCTACAATTTGTATATAGTTGCCCATAGTTCCTATGTCATGAGCTGGAAATTAAGCATGCTAATGTGAGCGTGATGCTTAGAAAGACAGGTCGAGTGCGGAAAAAATGAGCCGAGTTTTGTTTCCTATCCCTTTCAACAGTGCTCCACGTTGTAAACACACATTACATAAATAAATTAGTACATTTTTTACCCATGGTTTTTATGCATACAGGGTATTAAAAAAAATGAAAAGGAAAACATAAAAATGCGTGGCAAATTTATGCGCGGATCGTTCAGCTGCCTCTGGTTAAGAGGCAATTGGGGTAATGCCAACTGAAACTGCCCATGTTAAGTTTTCTTTATGCGCCAGCTAAAAAATAAAAACTCAAATTAATGGGCGCATTTTGTGGGGCAAACAGATGTGAGAATTCCTTTCATACATGTTTCTTGAAAGGGGTGAGGGGGAGAATTTGTAATCGAGTCGGCTCAACAAAGTAATGTCTTACTAAATGCAACAACATAGTGGATCTTACATTTAGCCTCTATATTAGGCGTATAATTGAATAGCGGAATTATTTTCAAGCACGTGGAAACAAAATTGAATTTCTCCGGCGCACAAATACGTAATAAATCTGCATGGATGTTAATCTTCTGGTTATCCCCCTATGTCTCCTCCAGAGCAACTTTTGAAGTGACAACATGACATAAAGTCGATATATGACCAGTGTGGTTACCAGACCAGAAAAAGGGTCTGTCAGCCTTCTGACAATATACATAATTAAGTAAAATGTTACTTTGTTAACTTTCAACCATGTCATCATTTAAAAAAAAATATATATAAATAATCCTTTTAAATTTGACGAATGTGAATCAAGTCTACAAATAAAACCTGTGTTTATGAATGTGCTAAACCAAGTTGATGAACATAACCTGAACAGAATCAAAACACAAAACAAATTTTTCCTTTTTATCTATTTTAATTTTAATTTTAGAAACAAAATAACCAAGTGTTTGATTTCGTTTTGTTCATGTTCTCGTGCTCGCACGCAGAGCTATAGTTTTTATAGCTTACGTCACATTTCAAAGTGTTGTTACGACCAGCCTGCCAGTTAGTCAGTCAGACTATGGCCACGCCCACTTGACTGCATCAGCCGCCTGCGTGGAAAGCGTCGCCATTGTTTTGCCTGTTCGTTTGGCCTTTGCCTGCGCCAACTCATTAAAAATTCCATTTTCATTTCGCCCATCATCCATTTTGATTTCATAGTCGAGTGGCCAGGGTGGGGGCGTTTTCGGGCAGTGTATATGTGTGTGTGTGCAATTCGTTATGTTTTGCAGCGACGTCGCCGTCGCCGTAGTTGCACAATTTCAAAGTGTTTACTTTCTTGCCACATTGATTTCGCTGGAAAAACTTTCACTTTGGCTTTTTGGCCTTTTAAATTTTAACTTGTGCAATTTAATATTTTATTTATTCTGCTGTCGTCTTGCCGCACCCGACCGCTCATAAATTAGTGAGCACTTGTGCAGTCAACTTTTAAAGGGGGCGTAATTAAAAAACAATAATGTACATACTGAATTCAGCCTCATATTTTACATGGCAAACATTATTGAATGGATATGCAATATATGAATCCGCATCCACAATAAAAATTGGCCTGAAGTGAGCCAACGAGCTGGCCACAGTTAATTATTTGCCAGCCAGTTTGGTGTACGTGACGTATGCGTAATTTTTCACCCATTGCACATGCTTATCTGCCGCTTGAATGGGTGTGGTGGGTGTGCGAATTCATAAAAATACACACACATAACAATACATACACACGCACACGAACGGTATATATGTATGTACGGTGATATTGTATACATACTCTGATGAATTATTTGCCCAGCACTCAATCAATAAGTATGTATTGCATATACGTATGCATTGTGAGGCATTTTGTGTTTGTGAACGGCCAACTGAAGCATATACATAAATGAATATATGTTAATATAAATATGTATAAATATGTAATTTACATTATCATGCCTGAAGCCCACAGTTGGACGTAAATGAATTGCAAATTTAACGCAATGTTAAAGGCCTCATTAACCTTACAGCTAGATCAGGTCACATTTGAAGTACAGTTGAATAACTTGACACACACTATTTAGTTCAATAAATTACATAAAATAGAAACTTGAATTTGTTCTTTCATTATTTATTTTTGGTAATTATGACGGACCGCATGAATGTTTGCATTATTGGCTCTGGCAACTGGGCCACGACCATAGCCCGCAATGTTGCTCTTAACGTGGTCAATTCGCAGATGATGGAGCCCCAGGTGAACATGTACGTGTACGAGGAATACATTGATGGCCGCAAGCTAACCGAGATAATCAATACCACGCACATCAATGTCAAATATATGCCCGACTATGTGCTGCCGTCAAATGTGGTAAGTGAATCTACCTAGCTACCTCTGTAAAGGCTAACGACCCCTTTTCAAGGTTGCCTTCGATGATGTGGTAACAACGGCACGTGACGCAGACATTCTGATCTTCGCCATACCGCCCTCGTTTGTGAGCAGCTGCTGCAAGACCCTGCTGGGAAAGGTGAAGCCCCTGGCCCATGCGGTCTCCCTCATCAAGGGCTTTCAGCGTGGCGACGACGGACAGATCCAGCTCATATCCCATCTTATCATGCGGACCCTGA
Source organism: Drosophila micromelanica (assembly GCA_004143825.1). Classification (NCBI taxonomy): domain Eukaryota; kingdom Metazoa; phylum Arthropoda; class Insecta; order Diptera; family Drosophilidae; genus Drosophila; species Drosophila micromelanica. The sequence continues at coordinate 15,289 of SCDY01000392.1, forward strand.
AGGTGGGTTCAAGTTAATCAGAAGCGGGTCACAGCCTTAATAGTTTTTGTTGCATAGATACCCTGCTCCGTGCTGGTGGGCTGCAATCTGGCTCATGAGATTTCCAATGACAAGTTTGCCGAGGGCACGATCGGCTGCCGGGATCAGAAATATATGCGCGTACTGCACGATATATTCAAGTCAGCCACGTTTCGTGTGGTCGTCACGGATGACGCTGACTGTGTCGAAATCTGTTCAACTCTGAGGGTAACCCGCTGATCATGATCATAATTCGTATGGGTGCTTCAGGTTTTCTTCTTTTAGAATATAATCGCTTTTGGCGCCGGCTGTGCGGATGGCATGGAGTTGAATGAGAATACCAAAGCTGGTATTATAAGACGTGGACTTTTGGAAATAATACAGTTCGTGGATGTTTTCTATCCCGGTAGCCGCCTGGCAACTTTCTTTGAGTCGTGTGGAGTGTCCGATCTGGTTACCAGCTGTTATGGTATGGCATTAAGTTAAATCAATTTATTTTTCGATATTAATGTATTTTTTGAATTTTAGCCAATCGCAACCGCAAGCTGGCCGAAGCTTTTGTGAAGACTGGTAAACCATTGAGCGAACTGGAAAGCCTTTTCGTGCCGGGCCATGAGCCGATGGGTCCCGTCACCTCCGAGCTGGTGCATATAATGCTCAAGAAGAAGGGACTGGAAGAAAAGTGAGCGAAAGCAGAAAATAATTTTCAATTAAGCATTTTTTTTTCAATTTCTTACAGATTTCCACTATTCACCACCATTTATCGTATCTGTGCTGGAATTTATCCATTGACTCGCTTGGTGGAAACTCTGCGCTTTGCTCGCGAGGATATGTAAGTGCAAATGAATAATAGATGAATAATATATAAGGGATATATAAATGTTTTCCCTTAGCTATCATCCCAATCATATTTTCCAGCTGTAGATGCTTTTTAAGTTTGAGATTTAAGATACAAAAAAAGAAAAAAAATCGCATGTATTTATTGTTTTTAATGATCTGTTTGCTTGTCAATACAAAAACTCGACTCTTCATTTGACAGATGACTTGCACACAATGGTTTTATCGTTATATTTTAGAGTAGTTGCCGGGATACTTGTGCTCTATGTATGCAAATTGGGAACAATGCCAATGAACTGACAAATACGTATACAATTCGTGAATGCATATGACTCGGTGCTGGGTGTATTCAAACAAAAGCCGTGCACATTTTATTGTTGTGCGTCTTTTCTTTTCTGGGGTTCAAGTATTCCTTGCGGAAAGTGCACTCCATTGAATGCACTGGCGCTCGAAGCACTTGGAAGCAACTTGGAGCACGACTACTGAACTACAACGGAAATCACTTCACTCATAAATGGGTAAAGCAAAATGGGTAAAAGGCAAAAGTAAAAAAAAAAAAATAGAAAATAGAAGAAAGAAAATCAAAATAAAGGAAGAGAAACCACATTGCTATTGTTTTTCAACTATGTATCGGAATAGTTGTTGGTATTGTTTAGCTTGGCTCCTCAATTGAAATTGGAGAGAAATGGGAGCAGCTGCCGAGGGCTGCAATGTCTGAAAAGGCAGATGGTGAGTGCGTGTCTAGGACTTGTCAGCTATTCATAAATCAAACTGAATGACCCACATGTTCGCTTAACAAAAGTTTAGTTCTTGACTTGTGTTTTGGCTTTGAATTATCAGTTTTTGGTTTGCAAATAATTTTGCAACTAAATAGAATATAATTCGAACTTTGTTTTTGTAATATTTCCATAAATATTATATGAAGCGAAGTCAATGTTTATTTATTTTTTTTTAATGAATAATTTATGTAATTCATTTTGGTGTTATCTACATACATTTGGCATTGCATAATTAAATCAGATGTGACAAATGCGCTTAACATTGATATTGTTATTCGTATAGGGGATTTGGAAAACGGATTAGTTCACATCGAAAATTTGCTCAACTTGATTAGATTAACATAGCCACAGGCGATGACAATTATTTTGTTGAATTACATTTGGCAAGCGCCGTAAACAAGTGGCGTATACGCAATTTGGCAGATTATCGAATACATAAATGTGAAAACACAAATAAATGAATAAAAATAGAAGGTTTTTACAATGATTACACATAATGCGTGTTTGATAGATATATTTAAAACAGAATTATATACTTGTTGTATTTTTGTTAGTGGTCCTTTCGTGTCAATTGGTTTATTGGCTTTTGTTTCATTTCGGTAGCTAAGCCAGTCAACCAAAACGCCGCTTTACGTGATGGTCAAAAAGGGTTGAAAATGGCATGGAAATGAAAATGAAAATTCAAAACGAATTTCGAACGTTTCGGCTGGTCTGCCCGGCCGGTCCGGCTGAACAAATATGCCAGTTAGGCAAACAAACAAAGCCAACACACACGCAAATAGAAATGCATACATATGAAAAGCTACAAAATTTGCATATCAGCAGACAGCATTTCTGTAGAGTGTTGGGGGAATTTGGTTGGTGTTGCGGGGGAGGAAGGCAATATTTGCGCATTTCTTGTTGCATTTTAGGTAGCATTAAACGCGTCTCTCGTTTTTGCTGATAATTACACGGTAAATTTGGCAAATGTGACGGCGAATAGCAAACTAGATGCACACAACATGCGAGCGTAGAACGCGCTCCAAATGTATCTGCGAATGTGTACATAGATACAGATACAGTCACGAGGATACCTGCTCACACACACACACACACACACACACACATAGTTGAAGCGAAGCACTTCAAAAAATAAATAACAATTTTGTACGTTACACACGTCCTTCTGTTTATGTAAACGTAACTGGCTGTGTGTGTGTTGTGTGTGCGTGTGTTGATGTCGGTTTGCGTGCATGGAGTGCGCCTAAAAGTATACTTCATTTCCTGTTTTACACCAAAGCCACCTACTTGGCAAATACTTCACATAGACAACACTACAAATGAGCTCCTCTTCTCTCTTAACTTGCTGTTGCTCTTGTTTATGTATATATGTATATGGATATCTATATCTACGTATACATGTATATATTTACATTTGATTTTCTTCACCATAAAACCAACAAGCATTTCGCTTCAGTTATAATTATATTCTTGATGAGAACACTTAATGATAGTTGACAAGTTTTCCAACAAGCAAAACTTTGTTAAAAGCAAACCGATTCTTGTGCATAATATCGTTTTAGTCACGTTTAGTCTTTTAATTTGATCAAAAATTTACATATTTTTTTGAGGAAAAAATCCTTTATTTTAGTTCGGTTTTTTTTTGCAAATTAAATTCTCTTTTCTAAATGCACAATCTGGCATATAAATTGATGAATATCGAGAAATTTAGCAATATCTTTGCTCATGCATGTGAAATTTAATTTTGTGGCCCAACCCAATCTATGCTGGTCCAGTTTTGTAATTGTTTTCTAGAAAACTTTTGATGTGGTATTTCACATTGCTCGCATATCAAATGTAAAATGATGCGTTCCTTTGGCTAATGAATTTGTTAAAAGTTTTTTGCAGCACAAGCAACAGGGAAAAGCAAAAGTTATATATAAAGCTGACCGAGTTTATTGTGGATAAATGTCCACACACACACACACTCACAAATACATAATTACTTATGGACACGCACAGAGGCAAGAGCATAAACTTTCCGACCACTTGCCAACCGAAAAAGTGAAAAACCAACAGACAAAAACAGGCAAAAACAAAGAGTTTACAGTTTTTGTGGCCAAGTTGGTTGAGTTAAGGGAGTTGGGCATGATTGTCGGTGGAACTTGCGTGTGCCGATGCGGCATTGTTTGGCAAAGCGTTTAAGTATTTACAAGGCCTAATTGACAGCATTAGAATCCAAAAATCGCCATTCTTCAATGCCTGTGTGGATGTTTTAAAATGTCGTGTGTCGAAGCGCAGCACAAACATTTGCAAATATTTTATGAGCACTTAACTTGTCCCCAACACACGCTAAGAGAGTCACACACACACACACACACACACTTGCAATAAAAAGTCGCATATGAGTATGGAGTAGCTTCAAGAAAGGAAGGGTGTGGGATGGGGGGGAGGGCAACTGGCAGAAGAGAAGATGCTGCTTTTGTCATGGCAAGTTGTGCGTGCGTCTCGAAGAATGAAGTTAGGGATAATGATGATACCGTTGGCGATGACGATGCAGCATGACATGTTTGTTAAATTCGAAACGAAATCAATTTAATAAACTGTCAATAATGCAGCACATTATCGGCAAAATGAGCTGAGCAACTTAAGCAGCTACACAGTTCACGTCAATGCGTAGTCAAAGTCAATTGAATGAGAGCTGCAAATTACTTACAGTCGATACACTGAGAAAACCATCGCACTTAAAATACAATTGAGTAATTTGAATAATATTTTTAATAATATATTGAAGACATAACTTAATTTTTCTCTTTTCAATCTCGTATTATTTATTTGTATTATTCTTTCATGCAACCTCTAAGGAATATATATATTATTTTGTTACTAAGAGAAAATTCGGCTATATATATCAACAACAGGTTTAATATATGACTAAAACTATAAACTATCATTTTAAATTTCATTTCGCGACTAATTTGCAGCCTTGATACATAATAAATAATGAAAATGCAAGTTAAACTTTCTCATTATTTTCTTACCGTGTAAAATTTGAAAGGTGCCAAATGACGCACATTTTGAAAATGATCTCTGAAAATTTTGCTGAACAGCAATCTAAGACTTCGCCAACCACATCGTTGGCAGCACGCAATCAGACATAGCCGGCGTAAGCCTACAGGAATTGATGTGAGATAATTTAATAGATGTTTTCAATAATCAGGAGAATGGTGTACATGAAACATATTTACATGTGACATAAGTGTGGCATATTGTTATAATTCAGCGTAAAATATTGTCGTTAGAAAAACGGAATTTTCAAAACTGAACTCGTTGATTTTGTCCAGCATCTAATTGCATCCTTTGCTATTATCTTAATTAACTGAAGGTATCTTGAGTTGAGCTGCTATTCAGAATTCATGCCAACCTGATTCGATTATTAGAGCTGACAGTTTAAGCTGTCATTTCCTTTAGCTGTCAACACATTTTTGACGTACACAATTATTGCTTCTCAGAGCGCAAAATGTGGCAAGCTGTCTGCCACAGCTTGCTTCACAAAAAAGGGAAAAGAAAAAGATGGGCTCACTTTAAAAAGGCAGATTAAAAACCGAAAGCTACAATTTACGTATTAAAGCAGGCAAAAAAAAAGCAACAACGAAAACAACTTCCTACTTGGAAAACGGTAACCGGTAAAAGTGATGTAGGCCAACATTCTATGTACCTGCGAATATTTTTATGCCAACGTGCGATATTATTTCTTATCTTTGGGCCAACTCGATACACATACCAGGGCGCGGGGCTGGAGAGAATGGCACGATTGTCGATTCTCTGCGATTACCATAACTATAAATATCGATTGCTTCTGCTGGCAGGCATAGCCAGCGAGTGCTTAAAGCAGACAGTACACCCACACAGACACACACAAACACCCACAAGCAACTAGACATACAAGTCACGCCCCCGATTAAACACATACACACACACACACACACATGGAACTAACGCACACACACACACCTGCATACCTCAATGGCAAGCAACTTAAGGCTGTCATTGTTTTCACCTACGTCGTATCTGTGACGCTTTTATGTTTCAGCTATTGCTATTGCCAATTCTTTTCTACCTGCTTACACTTTTACCTGCCTTATTTTTCTCTTTGACAAATAAATTGACATGCCACATTGCGATAGCGACAAAAATACACAAAACAACGAGCGCCAAAATGAAGCCAGCTGCAAAATAGATGTTTAGTATGTGACAAAAATACTCTACCTATTTATCAAGTATACGAGCTGAATTTATTTAACCTAAGTAATATACTCAAATACTCTAGGGAACTTTTGTATCGCCCATACGTGGCTATATTTCAAACAAATATCTCACCTTTTCAAACAAGAATTTTAATTTATCTTAAATCTAGGTCATGTAAATTGGGAAAACTTTGCATAGATACAAATTTAAAATATGAAATATTTATTTAAAGAATTTATTGAATTCATCAATCGCATCTTAAATATTTTCAATTGAATGACAATTTTGAAATACCCTATTTAATGGATATATGCTATGCCGAAATAGAGGCCAAAACGGAATTGTATCGACATCGACTCGGTTTATAGGCGACATTTGAAGGTTGCTGGCATTGATGGCAAACCCCTTACCCCTCTCCGCACCTATTGTAACGCCCCCGCAACCCAACAATGAAATGTTAGAGCACGTACAAAAGGAATTCGTTCGTTTTGGCTGCCTCTCATTTTGTTTTTGCTTTTGTTCTTTTTCCATTTTTTTGTGTTTTTTCTTATATTTTCCTTTGCTGTTGGCAGGCGAAATTGACGTGCGAAGAGAATGGCGACAGCGAAGGCATGAAAGAAATAAATATGCCACAATATGTTAACGACAACTTCCCCCTCCTCCCCCCGCAAGTTAGCCAGCGAAGGTGAAGTACGTGCAAGTTTTACTTTTGACGCCGGCGGTAAATAAATATTATTTAAGCGACACTAAAAAATGGCATTCGATTATTCAGCAAATGTTTTTTTGTTGCCCAGCCGAAAGCTGCAAATGTTTAGATAAATGAAGCCGGTGCTGGCTTACCACGAATTATGTGCAATAAATGAAATGTATAGGCATAAATCATTAGAATAGATAGCTCCTTGGCAGCTCCAGCTCCAGCTACAGTTATACAAGCTGCCGGCAAGTGGTTTTTGGTTTGCTTGTTGTGGGGGCCACCCGGAGTGCCGAAAAGTATGCAATAATTTTTCAATAAGCTGTATTAGCTTGTCAGCTGCCAGATGTATGCATTACACATACGCCATGTTGCACGAGGGCTTTGATTTATCATTGCTGAACAACAAGCCAGCAACAAGAGCATACAAATATTGTCTCCGTCTCTGTTATTCAAAAATTTGACAGAATAATGTCTTTGTATACTTAAAATCAATAGGAAGACAATTTAAACTGCCCACAGGCAATCAAAATGCCGGAATGAATGAGAATTCGTATGCGAGAACAGCTGTCAATGATTACCTATAGATTTTGAAGTTTTCAAAAAATAAAAAAATAAAGTTTAAGACGCAGTTGCTGCAATCTCCCGAATGGCCACCAATAAAGCTGGCAATAAACGTGCAGCATCGCCAACTAGCCATAATTACAACTTAATGGTGTTCACATGTAAGCTGTTTCCAGTCGGAGCACCCGTCGGAGGTAATAACTTTATTAATTACGCAGTGGACACGGGCACAAAGGCCCTGAGTTCAGCTAAAACAAGCCCAGTCCAAATCCCGGGCAACAGCTGGCGGCACCCCGTTTGGGGCCAATATTAATTTATTCTATTTCCTTTTACGGCCCCAAGTGAATTAGAGGCAGAAAGTGCTTAAGCACTTTTACTTGAGCGTTGCCCCAAAATCTTCCCACCCAGTTTAGTTTATTATGTATGCGACAAGAACAATTAAACAAGACCCTGAAAGTTGCCTAATTGTTGTCGGTTTGCATCACAGAAGAGCAACTTCAAAAGTAACTCAGCTTTGGGCCCATAATGTTGGGCTAACTTTCTTTGTACTGTGGATTAAGTGCAGTTTATTAAACAATGTTAATTCAAAAACTTTAACTTTAAAATCACATCAAAAATATCTAAACAGTTTTCATTTACTCTGTGCGAGAAACCAAAATTATATGATTTTGCCTGTGGGTAGAAATGATTGAAACTGCAAATGAAATGATTTATATGCAATAAAATTATTTATGCTAAACGGCAATTGATATATTAATTTAAATACAGTTCGTTTGGCAAATATTTGAGTTGTGATTTTTGATGTGGTTAAGGTTTGGCTTAAATTAAGACCTCTCATTCTTTGTCTAACCACTTTTAACACAAAAAAACACCGCAAATGAATCACTTATATTCGTATTAGATGCTACGCCACATTCCCAACGCGGGCATTAAATAACTAACCGACTGTTTTTCGCTGGCCGCCTGCTGCTTACACATATGGAAACTATTTGGCTCAAATTGGTATAAATGATGGGGATAAAGCGTAACGCTGGCAATAAATAAAAGCTGAGCACATAAACAAATACAAATACTTACACACACAGACACACACATATGTGGGCGCAGCAGCAAATGAATTTCCCTTGGGGGAAGGACAACGCAAAAAAGTAGGCAATGATTTTTATTAATTGATAAGCATTTGCAACAAGTTGCCATCCATTTGCGCCTCGTGTTTATTTACAGAACGTGTTCAGCTGTGTTACATAGTCCCCCCCTCTCCTCCCCATGTCCGCCGCCTAGATTAAGTGATAAATACTTTCGTATTTGACGGTAGATTTAAGGGGCGGTCCGCTTATGTAACTGATTATCACAAGGCGATAAGCCTTGTGTGCCACAAAAGGACATTGAAAAGTAGCACACATAAAGAGGAATGCAAAAACGAGTTAAAGTAAGACAGCGATAGGAAGCGTATATAAAAAGCGATGTATATAAAAGCAGTCATCATAGTATATAAACTTCAAAGGAAAGTGATTTTCTTTTTTTGGCACACTGTACTTTGAATATTCACCAAAGTGGACATTATTTTTATAAAGCTTTGAATGCATCTGTATTTAGCTACTGGACAATGAAGCTCTCCTTTTCTATTGATTGCTTCTTATATTCATGTTCTTTATTTTCTTTTTAATGAAATCATGTTTTACATGCTATCGATACGAATTATCATTACCCCAACTAATTAATTAAAAATTCAACTTTCGAGCTCAGAGTATAAAAAAAAAGCTAAAGAGGCACTTTGAACAGTGTTTACGGCTGAATAATTTGAAAAGCTAACTGAGCAAACAGAAAAAAAATGAAATGCAGCATTCTTCAAACTTGCTCGATACTCAAAAAAAAAAAATGAAATATCCACGAATCCTGAAGATGTAAAAAAGTTTTTTTTAAGCGAAAGAAGCAGCATAAAGTTTGCTTTTTCTTTAGCAATAAAACAGCGAACGTCGTATGAGTGCTGGTCGGATGGGGAGAGAAGCGGTCGGAGCCAAAGAAAAATGTGCACTTGTCAGCGAAAGAAAAGCAAAGAACAGCGCAGAAAGTACGATGAAGAAAACGAGGCAGGGACCAAAGGACTCTGCTGCGCTCTCTTAGCAAAGCCGAAATCATTAAAAAGCCAACGTAATTGATAAAGGAACATCAGGGCGGATACAGTGCGTCGGAAAGAGACAGAAAAGCTGTGCAGCTGTGGAGCGGGGGGCACAAGTTTATAGCGATGACATCGTTAAAAGTCTGCCGAGTACTTTGTCGTACTCGCAGTACTCGCACAGAACACACACAAGTGCCTCGAGACGACCGAATTAGTGGCCACAAATTGGCTGGCAGGGTCTTAAGATTTTTGCAATGTATGGTTAAGTTTTCCACTCTGTCGTTTTTTCTCAGCCTTCAGTTTTTCTCTCTCTGTTTTTTGCTGCACATGTTTTGGGTGAGTTGTTGGCGGCCCTCTCGAAATGCAAATGAAATGCAGCCAAATATTTTTGAGCCGAGGCGTTTAAGTTATTTCAGCATTGTACCAAAACTCAATGGCGCTTGTATTTTTATGGCCACTCCCAGCCCTCTTTTTCTCTAACCCAAAAACAAAGCTTAAAAGCAACTGACCCCAGCTAAATCCACCCCAAGTTGTTGCCCCCGCGCTAACCTTTTCCACGGCACTTAAGGAAAACTAACAAAAGTTCGCATTTATTTGACTTCGCTTTGGATGATGGAAGCAGCAGGAATTGGGGATCACAAGAGAAATGTGCTGTATAAGTCATTTGCATAAGTTGGCCCAGCCCGGCCACAGTCTGAGCAGTAAGTAAAGTAAAAAATTTTGTTTTCGCAATTGTGCAGAAAAGTGGCGGCCGCATATTAAATCAGAAGAAAATGCGTAGAAAAATGAAACCAAAAATAAAATAAAGTTGAGAAAATCAAAACCGAAAAAAAACAAAAATGTATAAAAATTACAAAGTTTTTAGCTCTCCAAAAAAGTTGATTCAAAAAATGTTTGTGAGCTCACAATAAAATGAGCAAAGAACTTGTAATTTGAGTGCATTGTGAAATATTGTTCATGCTAACAAGTCATGGATAGCGGCATATATTAATATGCTAAAAATTAAATTTAGGATTAAGGTATACGAATATATAACTTAATTTAGAGAGTTTAATCAACTCAAGTGTGTGCGTGTGTGACGTTTTGTTTGCTTGTCTACAATTTTAGCTGTCAAAATTTAATGTCCGCAGTTTAATTCAGAGATGCTGTGCATCGTTAATCAAAGCGTCTTTAATCTCACGTCAGGTTATGCAAATAAACAATTACGAGCATTTATGTGCGCACGCACAAGAGAGCTAACACACACACAGACACACACACACAAACACACACAATCACAGATATAAACATAAAGGAAGCTGCACACGGGCACAAATTTTGCGGCTTAAAGTTAATTCATTTCGTAAGTGTTTACCTAACCTGGCATTAAAACGGCTAGAGAACTCTCTCATACTGCCTTTGCTGCCAACACACAAATTCGATAAGAAGAAGAGACACACACACACACGCACACACTCAAAATAAACACAAACATAAACAAACAGACAGCGTAGGCAGGCGGCGAAGAAAACCGGAAGGAAACGCGTGTGGATTCATCCAAGTGCAAATATTTCAATTTGAAACTGATAAGTCCCATTAATGTGTAAATGTATCCAGCTGCCAGATATACGCCAAGCATTTTGTATCAGATATAAAAACTGGTTAAGCGCAAAAATTTAAAAGCAACTTTAGAGCGCGCGAACTACTTAAAGGTTGTTGAAAAAACCGCCAAAAGCCTTTTAAAAACTTATTCCTGGCCAACAAACAAGCTTGGGCCATGAAATATATATATATATATATATATATATATATATATATATATATGTGCGTGTGTGTGTGTGTGTGTATCGATTACTTTATCTAATGCACTTTGCAACTCAAACTGAACCGAAACCGAATCTCCAACTGTAACTGAAACTGTTGCCAAGTGCTGGCCGACTCAACAACTTGCTGCAGGCAGATGGAATTTGTTAAATGGATAGTCGGATACTATATATAGTATCTATATATAATGCTGCCTCCTCCGCGCTGCAACTAGATGAGGCAATGTCAGAGTCTGAGAGTGCGCCAGAAATTGGCAGTCCAGCTTGGCGATTAATGTGCCTGGAATCCTATCTGATTCAGAGCTGAGTCTCAACTTTAGCTCTGTCAGAATACAAAATTCTTGCGAATTTATCGTATTTAAAGTATGTAATTTTAAGCAAACGGCATTCTTTACTTGCTTTTCTATTTAATTTGGAATTCTTTTTCTACTTTATTGCTTTATTGCTCATCCAGTCGCAGCTGTTAATTATTTAACATTTAACATTACGTATACGACAGGTGCTACACGTTATATATTGCATGCGAAATCAATGTTGTAATTGAATTTCACTCGTTTTGTGTCCTGGTGTTAAACATGTTTACAATGACAATTTCCATGTCCTTGTTGGCTTTGTAACTGCGAGCCAATAGATTTTTTGGCAGCTGCAGTACTTGTTGCCTTCTCAAAATGTCTACGCATTTAGCCCGCCTGTTGACTGATCCCTGCTACAAGCCAGTCGTCTTTTGTTGGTAGTAAGTTATTTATTTTATGTACTACATTTGTTGCTAAGTGTCCAGCTTTTAGCAAGGACTCGTTCACGCAAACGAATAAATTACATGTTATGCCAGGCTTAAGGAATTCAAGCATTTTGGACATAATAAAAAGGCTTACTGCAATGCATATTAAATACGGCAATTGTTGCAGCTGCTGGTATTTTGTTTGAACTCTAACAATTGTAAAAACCATAAATAAGAACTTGTACAACCATTTTTAATGGCTTTATTTTATATTTATGAAAAGAAATAGAATTTAGTTAATTGCCCCACCCTACTCACTTTTAATCTATTATCGATTTTGGCCCAGCTTATCTGTGTTTACTCCAAAGTCTTTTTTTCTGCTCGCCCCGAAGGGCGTTTCCTTTTCTTAACCCAAATCATGGCATATGAAGCCGTCAAGTGGCAAGCATGCAAGCAATTTTCTTAAGTTCGCGTGAGAATGTATGGAAAACGTTTGAAAAGTGCCTGCAGATAAACAGCATTTGCATATTTATCAACACTGTCAGTGCTAAATACCTGAGCTTTATTTATGCAAGAATAATTAGAAAAACTGAAAATTAACTGTAAGAAATTGGTGAAAACCAGCTTAAGGCAAATTGAGTTTGCGCGCCGATAAACTAGACTAATGAATGCACCAATAAAATCATATGAAATTCACATTTCTCCAAACCTTAATGCCCGATTAGGAACTGACTTTTAAGAGCCTTTACATAAACGCTTTGCGTTCATTGCACTCATGAGAAATGCATTGCATGATAATTGAGCCAAAGGCGAAAACGAATGAAAGCTGGGAAATTGTCGGAAACGTAAAACGAAAATAAGAAATAAAAATAAAACCCCGAAACCTTTAACTGTGACTGTTAAATTAACAACAATAAGAGCTTGAAAACTGTACAAACATAAACTTTGCTGCATTACCATAATATGTGTGTGTGTGTGTGTGTGTGTGTGTGTGTGTGTGTGTGTGGGTCGGTGTCACGCTAACCTCAAAATTGCCGCCAACAATTTAACAAGCAGACGTTGTGTGAAAAATATGTCAAACAAGAGGGTGAAGATGGTAAAGTAGTCGGCGAGAAGCGATTTTTTTTAAACCTTTTTTGAACGAAAATTGCGTTAACACGCACACACACACAGGCGTGCTCACAACTACACACACACACACACACACACAAGTCCCCATAGTCGAATTACCAGCATAAAAAGTGGCCAGCACACGAGCAAACAGAAAAATATTCCCGCCACGTTTTGAATTATGCATGTCTGCCATGCACATACAGAAACTCTTCCTCTCTCTCTTGCTCTGTCCCCGACACTCTCTTCCTCACGCTCTTTCACTCAGATTCTCGCCAAAAACCACTGGCAAGCGACAACAACAAACTCATTGCAAAGAAAAATATACATATTCGCAAATAAAATGACTGACAAAAAGAAGACGAAACTTCTAAGTGGTGAGAAGCAAGTGCTAGACTATAAAATACCACGCACATAATCATAAAAAAAGTGGTATCCTTCTAACAGAAGAATAACTTATTTGCGTGTGTTTATTAAGCGTAAAAATTAAAATGTATATATTTAATTTGGCACATAACTTTAAATGCAATAGTCACAATATAACCATTATACCCTGTAAATATGTCAAACTAGTCATGGTCTGTTTTGCACTCACCACTCGCGACGACCAACATGCAAATGCGCTGCAGGAGACCGAGACTGAGCCTGAAGGCGACAGCAACCAGGACAACGTGTGGCGTCAGCCAGCAGGAAGGATATATTTGTGTATTATGCTCTTATAATAACTAAATTCGCTGCCACCAAAATCACAGGGGCACATTCATTTTAACCAACCACATATGTATAATTTTTTGGGTGAAAAATCATGTCACTGCTCCTCATATGTGTGTGCTTGTGTGTGTGATTGTGTGTGCATGAAATATGGAAGTGCATCCAATTGAAAAGATTTTCAGTTTTTGTCAAGGAGCGGCTACTCATTTTTGGGGGCAATTATGTCAAAGGATTATCCAGAGAACTGCGAGAGCTTAGCATCCATTAGGATTAAACTTAATTAAAGCATAGATAAGTAAAATAGGTAATGTATAAATATATAGTGTGATGAGAGCTAAGTTAAGAGCCCATTGAACGACAACATGAATCAAAATTACGTTATCATGTTGCAAATATTAATTATAAAGCCAATTATTCACTTGACATTTCATTATTAATTATTACATTTTGTAGCTGCAATTAATGTTCGTTTTTTTTTTTTGTATTCTTTTTATTGCGTTTTTTCTGCTATTCATCGCATTTTAATCAATATGAAATGCCAGCTCTGAGTGCCCTCAAAGTACAAGTATTACGTATGTAATTTCTAGAAAACAGTTATTAAATGAAAAATACTTAAACCGAGTCGCTCAGAAAATCGCGTGACTTTCAGCCGATTTCCAAGCCCTTACTAACAAGAAGAAGAAGAAGAAGAAGGAGAAGCGAAAGGCCAAAGAGAAAAAGAGGGCTTACATCATATGTAGTACAAGTGTGTAACATTTATTTTTATTTTTAATTTTAATTTGTCGCTGCACACTTGACCTTGACGTGGCCAGCCTTGGAGGCACCAAACTTTTGTGTGGCCTCATAAATTTCATATTGATTTCTTGCACCTTTTTCGACAAGCGCTCGGATTGTATAGCGAATAGAATGGCACAACTATGCCATGAACAATGAACAATGAGCTGTGAAACTTTATTGGCTCTTTTTACAGTTACAAATTTACTTGATAGCACCCGGTGACTGCAAAGTTTTGGATGCTTTACGATGCCTGCAGTTGGTTTAGTTGTTCTTGTTGCTGTTGTTTTTATGCTTGTTTCTTAGCATTTACCAGCCCCATTTCTGCAGTAAAACCAAGAACAACATAATTTAGCCAAACAACAATAAACTGCTACTCGACTCGAGCTCTATGAGGGGGGAATACTACACATATTCATACACTCAACACATACACATAAACATACATATGCCAGACAAGAGGAAGTCGTAGAGGAAACTGTAACTGAAACTGCTGAAGGGAAATTCTGGTAACAAAGTTTTTTCTCTTTTTGTTTGTCAAAATGTAATAAAGTGCAAACAGTAGCAAAAATAATGTGAACACATAAAAATGCGTCAAGATTTTATTCGTATCAGCCTCAAACTCTCGACAACTCAATACCCAACTCTCTGTGGAGTTGGGCTTATTGTTCTATATATATATACATATATACATATACATATATATATAGATATATATATATTTTTTATTTACCCTTTCGAATCGCTGGTGTTGAAAGCATTGTTCAACTTGGAATTCGGCTTATCGTCGGTGTGAGTGAAAAACTTTGCTTCAGGCCTAAGAAAAAAGAGAAAGACAAATTTGATTTAATTGGCCAAAGTTCTGAATCAGCTTGTCGGATCTCCCGAATTCTTCTTCTTCTTCTATTGCGAAATAACTCAAAGTGACCCGAATAATGCTTTGAAAATGACAGCTGTTTGTCCAAATTAATGCCAGCAAATTAATGAGCTGTAAAATCCGGGGCTTTGCCCAACTTATTGTGCCAATACGGTGTTTCATTAAGTGCATAAACTCGTGACAGTGTTGACTAACGCCAGGCAGTCATTGGCTAATGAAAATCGCGCTACAAATTGTTTGGCCAAAGGCATTTTTCCAGCGACTGTTGACAGCTCATTAATGAGAGATGGCATGAGCAATTGAAAGACAAACAAAGAGAGAGAGAAATAGAGAGAGAGAGAGGGAGAGAGAGCGCCAGTGCGAGAGACAAATGGTTTTATGCCAATTGTGCAGCTGATTGCCTTGTGGCAGCCACGACCTCGACCTAGTCCCAATCTACATGCCACATGCCTTCAGCTCGTAAATCGAATGATGTTCGCTTCTGGTTACGGGCCAGGCTTTATGCCAGCTTCCCTCGCAGTTATGACAAATTGTACGACTCATTTCGCTTCGCTTTCCCAGGCACTTATCACACTTGTCACACTTGAAGGCGCCAACAAAGTGGGCGTGGCACTGCGCGCCGCCTGCGGCAAAAAATGTTGTGCTGCAAACGAGCAAAAAAAAAAAAGACACATGAAATTGCGAAAGAAAATTCTGTAAATCAAATAAAATACACCAAGCTGATTTCCTTGAATTGAATTTTATTATTTTTGCACTTTAGGGCCGGCAGTTTTATATTGATTTATCCCAGCAATAGCTGTTAGTTCCATCATTTAACCAAAACGGCATAAACGAAAACTTTTAATATAAACTTTATCCAAGCTAAACATTAAAGTGGATTATTTTTTCAGTATGTTCAAATTGTTTTGTAAAAGTTAAACATATTTTAGCTTATTAAGCCTGACAGTTTCGTAAGACGGGAAAAATAATATTATTATAGCTGCCGAGCAAATTATAAACTGGATCTTAATGCAATCTGTAGAAGTCATTCTTCATTTGCCCACATAAAGTAGCCATTAAATGTATACAAAACGCCCCCCCAACGCTAGATGGCGCTAATGCTTACGAGCAAAATGTAAATGCAACTTCTTAGCCAAGAATAAAATTATGACTTTAGTGTAAATAAAGTAAAATTAGCCCGAATGAAATGTGAAGAGAAAAAATTTTAATTTATAGAAGCAGTCAATGTGGGCCGTGGGCGTAACCATAATATGGTGGCAAACAGTTGCTTTTTAATTAAAAAAGATTTCCCTTCATCAGCTTTTGTGAAGTGCAAGTTCCTTGCGTTTATTAAACTTGAGTTACGGCGTACGGCGAATAGTGAACGGTGCGTATGAGCAACATGGAGCCATGGAAGAATTTATAGCGAAAGATGGAAAGCGTGATAGAGAGAAAGTGGGCTGGTGAGGTGGAGCTCATTCTATTTTGCCTTCTAGTTGATTAAAGTAATTTTAATTGCTTTTTAATGTTAATGGCAAAAGTTTCATCAGCTGCATATAACTTTTATGCACAAATATTTTGTTTGCAGATAAGTTTATTCACAGTTATTAATATTTATCCGGTTGCATAACAAAATTGAAATGTTTACATTTGAATGCGTAATGCAAATATTTTTTTATCCATTATCAGCTTGGTTGCAAAACACAAATTTTTGGTATCTACCTGATTATTTAGACCAACAAAATTTCGTCGCTCTAATTAATGTTAAATGTTTGCCCACGCCAAATACCTCGTGGTGACCGGCCCTCCAAATGTTGCCATTTGTTTGCGGATTTGTGCAGAAAACCAAAAAGTTGAACGTCACTAAGTCGGCCAAGGAAAGCCTTTAAGCCATAATTTAATATATTGACACAAAGCTTTCGCGTAAGACGTGTCTTTGCCATCATAATCCTCAATATTGTATATTGACAGCTGTCGTTGCTGCACCCCCGCCTTCCCCCGCCCTTTAACAACGCATTCCCCAGCGTCGCTTGAGCCAAAGAAAGAAAAAAAACCAAATCCGAACGAATATTGAAAGGAAAAGTAAGTTTTTGGCTTAATGCGCAACTATGCGGAAAATGCTCGTATTTGCCTGAAGTTTCGAGTTTGGCACACACACGCATAGACGTCTACATTTACCTAGATGAAATGGACACAGTTTGCTATTTAAAGGCACATTTTTTCAACACATATATAAGCGTAATTTAATTTCTACTTTTATACAAAATTTTGTTGTATCTGTGTTAGGAGTGGAACAGCGGTTAGTCATGTTTTTTTTTTGGCATTGAAAGAGATCTTATGATCGCCCCGTTGAACCTTTTTTGACAGCTTGTTGATCGTAGTTGTCGGTGGCCTCGTTAAAGTACGCCAGATGTGTGTCCTCCAGAGAATGGACGGCAGTGTACGCATCCCAGATGCTGGCAATGTCATGGCTGCCAGGCAGCGAGGCGGCCGACGAGACCTCCTTGACCGCCTGATGGGACTGGCTGACAATGTCGGGCAAGGAGTTGGTCTGGGCAAGTGGCGGATTGTCCGCCTCCAGCACAGGCCCTGTGCTATTCTGGCATATTGTTTTCGCCACCGTCAGCTCCTTGACCCGATCCGCGTAGCGCAGTGTGTTCAGCGTATGCTCCACGGAGCGCAGATTCGGCGAGATCATGGCAATCATGCAGGTCCTCACCTTCTTGCCGCCAATGAACGAATCGCGCAGCACCTGGGTGAGCTTGGAGCCGCGAAACGGCAGATGCGGCGACTGGCGACCCAGCGCCCGTATGCACTCCTTGAGCGCCAGCAGCGACTTGTTGATCTCGGCGCCCTCGAGTTGCGTCTGGCGATTAGAGCAGCAATTGTCCGCGCCGCGCTCATTGCCAGCCAAATCGATGAGCGAGAACTTGCCGTGCAGGCGCTTCTTCTCCCCAACGCGTAGCACAATCTGGAAGACAGCGTGCGAACGGGATGACTTGGAGTTGGCCGATGTCCGGCCCGAGGTGCGTACACTGTTCCCCAGCTCCAGCAGCCTCAGCACATCGTCGGTTTGGCTAACGGGCTTCTCGGTGAGGCCCACCACTTGCACCTGCTGGTGCCCATCCTCCAGCACACGCAGCTGCGGCTTGCCAGGCGTCAGCAGATCATAAACCCGTGTCCCGTACAGCTCAAAGAAGCTGCAGCCCACGCTGAGACCCAAGCTCGCATATTTCTGCCGCTTCAGGATATCGAATACATCGCCGGCGGCGAGCGCGTAGATGCCATCGCGGCAATTCTGCTGCTTGCCGGAGAATTCACCGCCCATGGTGTGGGTCTTGCCGCTGCCCGTCTGGCCGTAGGCAAAACAGGTCGCCATGCCGCCCTCAAAGATGTGGGTAACGAGCGGACGTGCCGTCCGCTCATAGACCTGAGCGTTGGTGCAGCTCTCGTCGAACGTGTGATCGAAACGGAAGTTGTGGTGTTCCAGGAACTTGGTCAGATTGACCTGTTTGCGCGGCTCGTGCACCACCAGATGCTCGCTGTCCGGCACACTGATCACGTCCGGCTCGTGCATGGTCAGCTCCCGTAGATTTAGCGGGCGTTTGCGCACACACACCATAATCTGATGATTCTTTGGCTTCGCCGGATTCCCCGGTGCCGATGTCGTCATGCGCAGCCGATGGACGCGGATCATGCGCGCTATCTCCCAGTAGGGATTGCCCGCATCGGCGTCCTTAAACGCCTGGCGCAGCGCACGCTGCTCGTCGTGATCTTGGCGACGACGCTCGCGTCCCAAACGCAGGCGTTCGATTTCCAGAACAACATCATTCCTGCGAGATTCAGCCACGTTGGAGCCAGCAGCACTGCCCGCCGTTAACCGTGGCCGCACACCCCCATTAATGTCCAGCAATTTTGTCTGTGGTCTTGCTGGCCGTGGAGCAATGGACGCCAGGAATTTGCGCTGTGCTTGGGCAGATCGTTGGAGGTTGACTTCTCCAAAGATCTGCGGATTGAGCAGCATTATCGTCTTCAGAGGCAGCTCCTTGCCACGCACGACCTTGCCCTCGCTCCATTCCACGGTCACAATATTGTTACAGCCCCCGTCCAACTTGATGATGGACGCATGATGGATGCGACCGTCCGAGCGACGAATGTACACCTGCTGGTTTATGGATAGGATGTCCATGGCCGGCCACCAAAAATTTTGACTCCTTAAACAAATTTGAATATCTTTGTGTGTCTGTGTGTTGTAATGTGTGTAATGCAAATAATTTTCTAAATATTCAGCAGCTGAAATACAAGGGAAATTTTATTGTAGTATTATCTTTTATTGACAAAACCTAATCCGAAACGTTTTGTGTAGACATAAAAGGCAAATCAAATAATTCAGACTCCTAATTTTTGTGGAAAATCATAAATAAATATAAATATGGTTTTCTTAGTTGCCATATGCATCAGCAGGTCAGAGTTCTTTACGTTGCGGGCATAAGTACACATAATTAAAGTTTAAAGGGTATTTGCCAGTGATGTCTCCCCAAGTAAAGCACTCTCACTTGTTTTAAACTATTTCGACACATTAATTAGTGAGTCGTCTCTGCTTCATTTGCCCAGCACGGCTCTCGACAGAGTCCTCAATAAGCTACTGTCAATATGTCTAACCTCCCCGTTGGCTGAATGGCTGCAAGTGTTAAACATCTTTAGCTGGGCCACACATAGTGCCACAGGACCTAGTTTATAGTTTGACAAACATGGCCCTCTTTGCTGCGAAGAGTGTAAAGGGGTGGTAACAAAGATGATGTTGCAGCAAAATTTCTATAACCATGCAATGTTTGCACAACACTTATTTTTAGTGAAAAGCCCCTCAGTAGCAGAAGCCACAAGCAGCAGGAGCTGAACGTCGCCTACCTCCCCTCCCCCCTACCCATCCCTCGCCATAGGTGTATGTGAGAGGACGGCGAGAAAGTTCGACAGCGTCGCCAGTCGAGTGCATATTAAACAGAGCCTCGGGCTCTTAACGAGTGTCGTTGCGTCTTGTTCAAACATTGAGGTAGACAAAGGCCGAAGGCTGCTGCTGCATGCAGCTCTCAGGTGGCAGCTACGCCACACCACACACCACACCCATACATACATAATTTAATGCATATTTGCGGCGAATGTGATTGCCATTGTGGCTGTTTCTTATTTCAATTAATACCAAATACCAAATATTTCGCAGTTTTGTGCATCAAATGTCATAAAATGGCAAAAACAGCAACGAATACGTTAAAATGACCCTGCTGGTTGTGACTTTTGGGCGACAAATCAAATTCCATAAAAACCAACTCTAAATCAAATGAATTCCAAACAAAATCACAAAAAAAGAAAACAACAACAAAGGCCACATTTATGGCAACGCAGCGTTTGGCTTAGCCACGGAAACGGATGCGGCCATAAAAAACAAAATGGTTGCTGTCTGAAATTTAACACAAAACTGTTGCATACTTTTGCGCGCAGCATTTAAATTTACCTCAATAAGAACACTTTAAGAGAAAAGTTATATAAAATATTATTGCTGAACCTTTTTAATTATGGACATTCTTACTCATATACCTACTGCATCCATAAATTATAACTTACATAGGGGGTCCATTTTAAATTTGTTTAAAATAAAACTTCTTACACTTAAAATTTTACGTAATTTAAAGCAAGAACTTCATTTTAAAAATGTATTAATTATAAACTTAAGAGTTTATAGCTTATATATAATGTTCGTCTTACTAGCATAACCTGCCTCTAATGTTACGTAAGTTGAGTGCAGACGCCATTAATTAATATGACTGCCTCTGAACGACATAAACTCACGCCTAATCACTTAGTTTTAATACACACACACAGAGGCTCGTCATTCAGATAGTCAAATATAAAAGTGTTTCGAAACTAAAACTCTAATGTACTTGTACAAACATGAGATGTCATTAAAAAATAAGCAAAAGTGCCTCTTAAATTACAACCCATAATTTTCGCATATTAGTCGAGCAGGCTGGCTGGCATTGGAATCGGCGGAATCATATGCATTTAACATGCAATTGCGTGCCAAAGGGGCAAACGAACCCCAGGCGTGAGCGATGACGACGACGAGGACATGAACGCGACGGGTGAAGCCTGAAATTAAAACATTATTCATAAGCAACCGAGCCCAACATACGTTAGGGCACGTTAGAAGAGGAGGCCAGCCTAGGATCATATCGCTCTAATGGCATGCTAACCAAGCAGCTGCTCGGCTAGCTGTGTGCATTTCCCACTTTCCCAACTCATTTTTCCTTACTTCACTTCCACTTCGTAGACTCGTCTGGCCGGCTGGCTTCGAGTTGCCGTTTTACTACGTTCAAGTTCTGATGACTCCAATGCGAGAGTCACAACAGTCTGGTAATTGTAAACTTTACGTTCCACGTTTTGCGCAGAAAAGCCTAAATTGGAGGTCGTGGCTGAAACATCTCAAGTGTAATCAGTGGCAAAATCAAAATACCCCCCAGCGCCGATTCTAATGAACTAGTTTCCTTTTTTTCCCTGCATCGAGTTGAATTTATTAAGCTATAAAGGTGTCAAAGTGTCTGCCTCTCGCTTTACATATAGATTTAATGCCATATTCGTTCATTGTGAATAATTAAGACGCTGCTTGCGTGTGCTTAGTACGCTAACCCTCCCTTACTCTGACTCTGTTTCCTCTTTTTGCATTTTCTGCATCATTACCATTAAAAAAAATCTCATTAGGCCAAATGTATAATATAATGACTTTTCCTTTGGCTTTGCGGGTGATTTTATTTTTTTTCTTCTCCACGTTTGAGACGGTCCTTCAATTCATTAGGCGATCGACCAGGTGAGTGAATAAGAAAGTGGTTAGTTAGAATGTGGCTAGTACTCCGATTTTTCCGTTAAAATGAAATAGATAGAATTTCTAAATTTGTAGTCATAGTAAGCATAGCAAGTATTTCTATTTAATATACTTTGTTTTATTTCATTTTAAGTCACATTTCGAATCGAAGCTTCATCCTTTACACACTCTCAGTTTGTAGTTTACAAGTAGTACAATAATGACCAACTTGTAAGTATATATATATTTTTTTTAATTTTATGTTGACAATATCTTACTTTCTCCCATGTCGCAGCGTGGTCAACTGGATGAAGTGCCATGGCACTGAATCGCCGCCGTACAATGCGCCACGCGTTGAGCTGCTTCGTCCGATGACCTCGGAGCTGCAGAGCCTGCAAAAGTTGGCCCAAGCGGCCAGACGCGAACAGATGAAACGTTTGATCATCCAGGAGAAGGCCATCTACGATGCGGAGCTGAGGAGCACACTGGGCAAGTCCTTCGTGCAGGACGATGTCTGCGATCGCAGCCTGTGCATGGAATGGGGTGGTCAACGTGAGAGACGCCCCCTTTTTAATTGAGTTTTAGTTAAGTTTTCGTTATTTGAATGCAATAAAAAATAAGCTGATCGGAGCAATTATAAATATTTATTCTATTACCCATCACAAGATATGTCAGATATGTTTTGCAGCTCATTCTTCACTACAGTTTCAAAGCATTGTTTAAGGTCTAAAGTAGGGTACTTTTAAAATTACAAATTTCGATTGAATACCGACTGATTAAACTGTTAAATAGTTTGTTTATAGTTTTCCAATACTGCACTCAGTTACACTGCTTTAGACTGCCGTTTTGCAACACTGCCAATTAGCATTTAACTCGAACTAAAGTTTCCCCATTTATCAACATTAATGCATACTAATTGTTACGCCTTGATATTTCAGCAACAATCATTAACGCAAATCTGTTTCCCCGCCCCGCCCTGCATCCGAGCACTGTGGGCGTAACTGCTTTAATTACACACAAATTATTTCGCAATGAGCCTGCACAATTCGGCCAAAATGAATTGCATTTATTTGTTTTGCGTAACTCACCGTTCAACGTTCACCTTTCACACTTTGTGCTTGAACTTTTCGGGGCTGATTAATCCTTTAGCAAAGCAGCACTGAAAACTGATTTACCCAATAACTGGTTGCCGCAGATGTCAGCATTAAACAACTTTCAACTAGGCCGCCTCAGGCTGAAAGCGTGAAATAAAAGCTGAGAGCTGCTTTCGATTTTGCTGCTGCTTCTGCTGCTGTCCCAATTTGCACCCTTTTCAGTGTAATGTGTGAAATATGTGAAGCACTTGATGCGTTGCCACGCCCACCCACAGACCGACCCATTGTTGTTTTGTTGGTCAAATTGTCGTAAATTAGTTTTAACACCTGACTGAGTGGCTTTTCGAGTGGTTGTTGCCGTGTCCCCAAAACTAAGCTGGAAAGTAGTACGTCTGTGTGTGTGTGTGTGTGTTGGTCCAGTTGAGTTTTCCCAACAAGTTTTGGGTAAACTCCTGTGCTACCTTTGTCCTGTCAGCTTGCGGACAGCTTGGGAGCCCGATGCCGACAACCCTTTTTGTATTGTCCCAGCGCTGACTTTGTCATCTGTTTTGTGGTGTGTGAAATTAATGTAATCGCATTTTAAGCATAAACTATGTAAGAACATTGCTTTTCAATTAAGCTGCATGCCGCACATCTGTCCACCAAAGGACTTTCGCCTTGAGTGTCAACTGCTGAAATTGCCACTTGAAATGCCATCGAACCAATGAGCTGAGTTGAACTGAATTTGGGCCAAAATGAGCTGACAACTGCTTTAGATTGTAATGGGGTGGGGATTCTTGGAGGTAAAAGTGCGGATTACCCACAGCTGATGAGTAGCTTAACCTTGCTGACACTGACACTCCGCTTCCTTCCCATTTATACAAGCAAATTTCGTTAAAAATCCCATCATAAGAACGAAATCCAAATGCTGTAAAAATACAACGAAAGCATTTTGGGTCACTTCGGTACTAATATATACATATATTTTTTTCTCTCTCTCGTTTTTCGTTTATTTTATGGCAGCTTTCAAAGTTTTTACTCATTGCCGTCGAGCTGTCCACCTGGACACAAGCGGAGCAGCTGCAGCCGCAGTCACAGCCGCAACAGCGTTCGCCAAGGTGGCAATAAAATAAATGGCAGCACTTTCGGTTTTACCCGAACAAACCAGCACGGTAGCGAAAAAGGTGAGGGGACGGGAGGGAGGGACCTTGCCGCAGATTTCCGAAAAAGGCAGTTTGGAAAGGTGGATGCGATGGCGCACACAGCCATATATATCAAAAGGCGAAAGAGTAAAGCGCATAAACCAGTTTAAGAGAACGAGAGAGAAAGAGCTGAGAGCCGGGCCAAGATTTGCTGCGGAGTTGGTTAGCGGTAAATATTTGCGGTATTTTCACTTGGCCACTGAGTGGTTTATGACTCCTTATGGCGCCTGCAGCTTGTAGTTTGTATTATTGGTTCATGTTGTTGCTGCCGCTGCTGCCAGGTAAATCCAAACACTAAAAGGCACTACTCTTGGGTATTTGCCATGAGCTGACGGACTGGGGCAAGATTAATGTCCGGGCGATGGCGACATGGCCACGTTCACCTGCGACGCGAGCGCATTGTTGAAAATATTGACAATGTGGCCACAGCACAAGAATAAAACATAATATTGAAAGGAGAAACGTAATTTCTAAAAGGATTACGAAAGGCTTTAAAGCAAAGCCAGCGACAACAACGACGACATGAAAAATGAATTGCAAAGAAATGAAAGGAACACGAAAAGAAAATGAAAAGAAAAGCAGGCAAAAGCCGAGAGAGAGAGGGAGACAGTTTTCATTTGCCAGGCACTTGACGCGCACCTTACACACAAGCACAAAGTCTCGATGCCGTAAAATATGTGAAAAATGAACGGAAATGCCGCAACGACGAGGCGGAAATGGGGAAAAGTGCCGACAGAAAATGGCCGACGAAAGCCGCAAATCAAAAGAATGTGTCAGTGTGTGTCTGTGTTATGAAAAGTCATTGTCGCATATGACACGGCAAATGGAAAGCACACTCTGTAATTAATGACAGTCAAATTACTGTCAAAAGGGATGTACGGCAGATAAGCCCACCCCAGCACATAAGGAAATCGATGAGAACATGGCATTTTTATGCTAATACACGAAGTAAAACGCGTATATTGGGTTTATGCTTGTGATGTTAACTGAAATTCACATTGATTTTGTACGGTGGACTACCACCGATGCGTCGGTATATCGATTTCGAAATCAGATTATCGGGTTTGGATATATCGATATATCGATGTTTCGAGTTTTTTAACATTTCTTTCACAAAGTTTCCAATTTTTTTGCGTCTTCAGCTTTAGCAGAAATATGCACGAAATCGATGAACATTTAATCGAGTTAAACTTGGAAAAACTGTTATCGAGCCATAGTTTAAAACAAAAAATCGCTGTTAACACCGATAAGGCACAGGTTTGTGCAATATCTTGCTTGAATTATATTTCTTTCGACAATATTGAAGCATAAAATATTCTATTAAATCTATTTATCTCTCTTTGTTGTAAAACTTAGGTGATCATTTTACGGACCTTCTCAAATCGATATTATGTCTTGCGGCGGGAAAGTCGCAAAAACCACATCTACTAAATTTTAGCGGTTGTCAAATTTCGTAAACAGTTTTCTATAAACTTCGCTAAAGATCGAGCCAAAATAATTATATTTCGTCTGTTTCAAGTTATAAACGAGTATTGCGCAGTCGGTTACACTTGACTTAAAACAGAAAATACTTGTGTGGTATATCGGGGGACCCCGTTGTTTTCTCGTCATTAGGCGCATGTAATTGGCCGTAATCCGTGCATGGCATCGCAGGGAACGCACTCGCATTAGACCCGTTTGGAGTTTGTCCGTTTAGTGCTCGACCATGTCCGACGTGGCCAAGTGCCTGCTGCGGATCTGCTATTATTATGCGCTATTCATAGGCGTGCTGAACTTCGAGATCGATTTGCGAACGGGCCGGGCGCGGATAACCCGCCGTACTTCGATCTATGCCGCATTCGTGAACATGTTTAGCCTCTGCTGTCTGCCCTGGCTGGGTGGCATGAATGTGTTGCATGCGTTCTGGTCGCAGGCCGAGCTCCTGCACGACTACATGTTCCTGGTGATGATCTGCGGGCGAGTCCTGTGCGTCTGTGTGACCCTTCTAACCCACTGGCCGCAGCGCCGGAGATTCGTTCGCCTGGTGAACGCCTTGCAGCGCCTGACCCAACAGCGGCCTCGTGTGACGCGCATGTGGCGACGCGGAGTCATCAGCAAATTCGTGAGCGGTTTTCTCACCGACTTGCTGCAGACTCTGACCTGTTTACTGCTGCTCTGGGACAAGCTCACGATTGAGCTGACCCTCAGCATCTGCGTGTTCTTCACACTCTCTGCGCTTGTGAACATCATCATCTCCCATTATTACTTCGCTGTGCTGAACGTTTACGGGCACTACACGCTGCTCAACCGGGAGCTACGCAACGTGCTGGCCGAATTGCGCACCCTAGAGTCCGAGCACCGAACGGGTGTCTTTGCTCTCAAGTGTTGTGCCCTGGCCGATCGACTGGAGGCCATCGCCAGAACACAATTCCAGCTGCAAGCATTGATGCAACAATTGAAAAGCTGCTTTGGACTTCAGTCTCTGTTTATTCACATCAGCTATTACATGACGGCTGTCGCCATGATCTACTTCCTGTTCTGCGAATTGACGGGCGCCATCCGCTTGAACCTGAGCAACAGATCCCTGGCTCTGCTTAGCTGCAACTTTGTCTGCTACTTCGCAGATATTCACATCTCCGTCAACATCATTTTCTCGCTGCTGGACACCCACGCCGAGATGAGAAAACTGCTCGCACAGCACACACTCCTCGCCCAGGGCCTGGACGAGCGATTGGAGGTTGTCGTAAGAGCTTCCCGATTATATTGATCGTATTAGCTTTCCTCACTAGCTTAATTTCTGTTTTTAGTTCGAGAGCTTTCAGCTGCAGCTGGCCTGGAATCCCTTGAAACTCTCTGTTCTTGGACTCTACAACGTGGATAAGTCCAGAGCAGTTACTATGGCCAGTTCCGTAGTAACTAGTTCCTTGGTTGTGATTCAACATGACCTAAAAAATGTCTATTTATATTAGGCATAGTTAATAATTAAAAAATAAAATTAATTTTAAAAAATAAGTAAGGGTGACACCTAAAAAAAAGTAAGGGTGAACTAAATTCTTGAATAACTTCTAACCAAAAAGTATTATCTTAATGATATTTTCAGAAATTTTTTTCTCAATTTGTACATGATCTTTGACAAAAAATTTGACCCCACCAAAATTACGTGAAATTTTGTTTTTTACTCTATTTGTGGCCAGAAAATCGACTAAAAAGACCAACTTGCAATTTTAAATTTTGAAAAAATATTTTTTCTAAAATGATTAATCCCAAAATTATCAAAAACAATTTTTTTTTCAAAAATGCATTAATATTAAATAGAATTGATCTACACGAAACGACAAAAAGTTGCAAAAATCTATTATACCGTGTTTATCCTTATTTAATAGGTTCTATACATACCCTGGTTCAGTTCTGTGCTTGACCGAATCTCCCTGGGGATTATAATTATATTACGCTAGTAAGCTAGTTTCATTATTACCACTATATTTCGTAATTGGTTTCCACTTTAATCAAGTAATCAATCAATCGCATTTGCATTGTGACCATTGGCAATTGGAATTCCGTTCAGTCCGGCAGAATGTTTGACCCCGTCAAGTGGATGTTGCGCATGGTGTACTTCTACTCGCGGCTGCTGGGCGTCATCAACTTTGAGATCGACGTGAACACGGGCCGGGCCCGCATCACACGACGTGCCTCGATCTATGCGGCTGTGGTTAATGGTCTGGTCTTCGGGCTTTTGCCCCTGTTGAGTCGCAGCCAGATGACGCAAACGATGTGGACCCGTGCCGGCCTGCTCCACGAGTACCTCTTCCTCTTAATACACGTGACGCGCGTCAGCTGCGTGACGATCACCTTGTGCAGCCGCTGGTGGCAGCGCCGCCAGCTAATTCGTTTGATAAACTCGTTCTGTCGCCTGGCCTATCGGCGACCACAGGTGACGAGACTGTGGCGACGTCGCGTGACCATCAAATTTATCACAATTTTTCTGTCGGAGGTCTCTCAAGTGACGTTCAGCTTAGTATCGATGCAGGCGTACCTGAACCTCACCTTGCTCTTTGGCATTACAATGCTGTACACGCTGACTGCCCTGGTCAATGTGATAATCTCGCACTATTATCTAATAATCGTGAACGTCCACAGCCACTATGTGCTGCTCAACCAGGAGCTGCGCAACGTGCTCATCGAGGCACACGCCCTGGAGGCCGAGCAGCGTAGAACGACTCGGATGCTGAAATGCTGCTTCCTGGCCGATCGGGTGGAGGAAATAGCCCGCACGCAATCCGAACTGCAGTTGCTGGCTGAACGCGCAGTTCGCATCTTTGACATACAGAGTTTGTGTGTGGGCGCCATTCTTTACCTCTCGATGATCGCAACCATCTACTTTACCTTTACCTGGCTCAGTCAGACAGAGCGCACTCTACGCTGGAGCTTCTCGTTTGTGCTGTTCATCATCGAACTCGTCTGCTACTTGGCGGATAATGTGATCACCACGGACAATCTGTATATTGTCCTAGATGTCCATGCGGATATGGTCAATTTGCTGGGCGAGTTTTCAACGCTGGCGCCGGGCTTGGACGAGCGCCTGGAGACGGTCGTAAGTGTTGCTAGCAAAAGATGGTCTGATTTATAGATATTTATGAATACCCTATCTTGCTTTCAGTTCGAGAGTTTTCAGCTTCAGATGGCCCGCAACCCTTTCAAGGTCCGTCTCTTTCATCTCTACAATGTGGAGCGCGCTAAAGCGGTTGCCATGGCCAGCTCAATAGTTACCAATTCTCTGGTCTTGGTTCAATACGAAGTGCAAAATTCATAAATATAATAAATAATAAAATATATAATAATAATAAAATATAATGTACAAATGCCGCCTTTTAATTTATATTTGCAAGCTAGGAATCCTTTGTAATCCCGCTATGATTAGTAGCATAATTTTTATACCCTGAACCCATTGGAAATGGGTAAAAAGGGTATAATGGTTTTGTGCAAATGTTTATAACAGACAGAATTTGGACCCTAAATTTTATTTTTAAACTGAAATGAAGTATTCATCTAGATACCGAACCATTAACAAAAAGACCATCCTTATGAAAATCGGTTGAGTTTTGGCTAAGTTACGACTAAACTAAGGCCAAGCTGCAGCACAAGCAATTTCTGAGTTCATGTGGTTTGGTTTTATTTTATTTATTTTATTTAATTTTTTTTTGTTTGCATAGTAAAACTGAATTTTATTACAACGTTATTAATTGAAGGAGTGTTCCGGCCGTTAGGAGTTGTGCAGCTGTGGGAAATTGTACAAATATATATTTTCTTTGTTTAACAATAAATAATTGAAAATATAGGCAAAAACAATTAATTAAAATTAAAAACTCTTTAAAGCTAAATTTCTGCTTTTATTTTCCTTTTATATTACTAGTATGTAAAATGTTAGTATGTAAATTAATTTATTTAGTTCTAATAAAGTTGAACAACTCAACTGGAATGTTTAAGCCACGTTAACTCGTACTTTTGTTTTTAAACTCGTTAAATTGAAATCGCGATAATTCGATATAAATTTTGAATTATCGCAACCTCGTGCCGTCTAATCACACAATTTAAGGCTTAGATTTATATGCAGAATATAAATGAAAATTTATACAAGTTTATATATTTCGCATTCCTTGCTCGACCAATGTTCCCTGAGGACTGTCTGCCAATTATCCGCTTTTCATTTGCATTCCATTTCGTAATTAGCCATCAACCCGTTGAGTATATCACATCAGCTAATCCGTCAATCGCATCGAATGCTCCGCATTTTCATTAGACCGTCTGCCCAGGGGAAATTTGGATTCGGTTCAGTCCATCGAAATGCTCGACCCGGTGCAGAGTATCCTGCGGCTATCCTACTACTATTCGCGCTTCCTGGGTGTGATCAACTTTGAGATTGACATGGGCACGGGTCTGGCGCGGATCACAAAACAGGCCTCTCTATATGCAGCGCTGGTCAATGGATTGTCATTTGGGATGCTCATTCTGCTGAGTCGCAGCGAGCTAATCCAAACTCTGTGGATGCATGTCGACCGTCTGCACGAGTATTTGTTCCTCGTCGTTCACGGCACGCGGGTCACCTGCGTGATGGCGACGATGTTCAGTCGCTGGTGGCAGCGTCGCCACCTCATCCAGCTGGTGAACGCGTTCCGTCGTCTGGCCCATCGGAAGCCGCAAGTTATGCGAATGTGGCGACGTGGCGTTATCATCAAATTTGCAAGCATTAGTCTGTCGGAATTGCTGCAAATCTCAGTTAGCTTTGTAGCCATGCAGCCTTACCTCACTGTCAAGCTGGGCTGCAGCGTCCTGATGCTGTACACGTTGACGGTCCTCGTCAATGTCATCGTCTCGCACTATTACTTTGCCTTGCTCAACGTCCACAGCCACTATACTCTGCTCAATCAGGAGCTGCACGTTGTACTCACCGAGATTCTCTCCCTGAAGGATCAGCATCGAAAGGCAGCACATATGATCAAGTGCTGCTCACTGGCCGATCGGCTAGAGTATATTGCGGCCACACAATCCGAGTTGCAAACGCTTCTCGAACGGATAACCCATATATTTGGTATTCAGGGCATTTGTGTGGCCAGCAATAGCTATTTGTCCACGATTGCCTCGATCTATTTTACGTTCGTCGCCATCACGCAGAATCCGGGCGTCAAATGGACACCCTTGTATATTGTGCTCTTTGTCCTGAACATCAGCTGCTACTTTGCGGACATCATTATCACCGCAAACAATATTTATCTTGCCCTAGATGTGCACGCAGACATGGTCAGGCTCCTGGAGCGGATAATAATGCTCTCGCCGGGCTTGGACCAGAGACTGCAGATGGTCGTAAGTGCAGTTAGTTTATTATAATGGAGATTTCTTGCATTTATAATGGTCGCTCTTTTGCCAACAGATCGAGAGCTTTCAACTGCAGCTCACGCGCAAGCCCTTAAAGATCTCAGTGCTTAAACTCTACAACGTCGATCGAACGAAATTCATTGCTATGACCAGCTCTTTGGTAACGAACTCTCTGGTGCTGATTCAATATGCCATGAAGTATGCCCAGGACTAGTGTATTTTAGTATTTCAATAACTATCAAAAAGTATTGTCAAGTATGTTCTGAAAAATCAATGACGATAAAGTTTCAGTATTGTAAAATATAAGTTAAACTTCAAGTAAAAAATATATATTTTCTTCTTGATTTCGACAAACTCGAATTTTAACAATTTCAACTACTCTAAAACATAAACCTGCAAATATTGTGGCAACGTTTTCATCTGAGTTTATGCGATTGGTTAAAGAATGCTGAAAGCTATTGCTTTTAAAGTGATTTTATCGACCTGCACATTTTGGCACAGCCTGTGTGTGTTTAGCTCTGGGCAATTCATGAGATTGGCAACAAAAGAAAGCAAAATATTCTTTGAACAGGCAGACATAGTTTGAACCTTGGCCATGTCTGAGCGCACAATATCCTGGGCCAAGGTCCTGGAATTGAAAATGAGCAGAAAAGAGAGAGAATAATGAGTGAAAGCGTCATCAGACTGAAGGAGGTGGACAGATCAAATGATAAGCAGAGCATCCACGGTATCGATGTCAATGACATGTGTAATTGCGAGCAAGTTAACCGATAATGTTGCGTACAGTGGCTGGCATCTGTATATGGCCATGCAAATGCAAATGGTTGTGGCTGTGCTTTTGGTTGTGGTTGTGGTAATGGTAATGGTAATGCCTGGCCAGGACCTCTTTGTGTTGCGATTGCCAGGCATTTATAACTTGGCAACTTGTGCGCGCCCTCAACGACACTGACAAATCCTGTCGTTCGATGGCGCGTCAATTCCTTGCCACAACGGCAGAATTGCAACAAATATAAACGAGCTTCCATTCAATATTCCACGAGCATTCCGCCTGTGGCTGAGCTGCTGCTGCTGTCTGTCTGTCTGTCGGTCTATCTCTCTGTCAGTTTAGCATAAGGCGCTGTTTCATCTGGCCAACTGGTAGACAGAACGGGCGTAACGCCAATAAGAACGCAATGACATTTTAGCATAATGCATTGCAGCATCTGCAGCATCTTCAGCTGGAAGGCCAAAGCCCAAAACCAACAGCACGACAAGAACAACAATCCGCTTCTATCCAACACTTGAATAAGTGACGGGGAGGGGTGAAGGGGGATGACATCAAGCTGGTTGCGTGCATCGTTCAAGTGGCAAATGCAACTTCAATTGGGGCTTATCTATGTGTATCCAAACTAACCGAGTGCATGTCCCATAAAATGGACCGACTGTAATAACATGTACAAATGCTTTACATGAAGCGGTCGAAGGAGCTGCTTTTCTTTCCCATTGCCATTGCCGCGCCATTGGCTTAGAGTGTCAACTGGGCTTTGAGCTAGTTGGGTAACATTCGCCTTATCTTTGTAATCAATACTGGCAAACAGATGGCTCGATACAGAAGCAAATCTACTTATTTGCATTGCACTGGATGTCAAAGTAAATAGTATACAAATACTATAATTTTGTGGAAACTTTATAGAACCTTAATTCAAAGAAATAAATATATCAAAAATTTAGTAAAAACCTTTTTAAAAAGCCTGTAAAAGCACTTAATGCTTATTTTTAAATTCAATGTGTATTATTCTTTTCATAGATTACAAAATTATGATGTTTAATTAAATTGAATAAATACAAATTAATAGAATCTCATTAAATATGTGTATGTATATGTATATATTATTATATTATTATATTTCAATTGTATTGAAAAGGTAAAAAGTAATTTATATATTTTATATTAAACTTTTTAATAATTTTTAAAATTTAAAAAATAAGTTGTAAATAGTTGTACTTGGGCAAAATAAAAAATTATTTATAAAAGTAATATATCAAAACTTTTACTAAATATAATTAATTTCTTCAATTCTAAATTTATTTTTTCTTTATTTGATAATACGACAAATATAAAATATGATCAACTTAACTAAAATTCTTAAATTGTCTGATTACCAGCTCTTCTTATCGGAAATAGAAATAGCCATGGTGAAATTTCAATTCTCGAATAAAATTTGCAATTGACTGAATGCTCAGACCTTCGAATTTGTAACACGACTTCTAAAAAATATTCGTGGCAGCCGCGACCCGGTGCGCATTTCCAGCGAATGCATAGGAAAACTGAAAATTAAATTGAATTTTCAAAAGGCACGCACATAAATCCGAAGGCAAAATCGTGGATAGAGCGAGCGAACTTGAGAGAAAAAAAAATGAATAAGCTGGAAAAACGCAGCCAAATATACGAGAGACATGGCGTCAAAAGAAAATGTGTAGTTTGCTTTCTGCCCAAGGCCAGAAATTGTGCTCAAAAGTATCATAAATATTTGATTTTCACATTTTACAACGTCTCCGTCTGGCCGGATGTGTCTGTGCCCCAAAGAAGGATGGGGGGTGCCGAGAAAATTGATAAGATTCAATGATTACGTTTGAAAATTGATATAATTTGTGCACAATTTTCAGCAATTGCCAAATGCCGCGTACGTGATAAAGTTTTCCCAAGCGATTTCCCTCGACGCCTTTAAGTTTTGTTGCTTAAGTTTAAACAAAGCTTCTACAATGTGAATAGCCTACATAAGTTGAGTTAATATGAAGATAAAATGATGAAAGGTTGGCCATTGGGTGCCCTTAGTTTTCGGGGTCTTTCATTAGGGCCGCCAACTGCAACTGCCCATCAATGGGGGAAATGCCTCTTAAGAACCGCTCGTATGAGTGTGTGCGCCTTATATGGCCGGTGTGCTCGTAAATACTTTTTATGAACACCTGCACATTACAAACTTTAAAATTTATGTTCGTGTACACAGCTGGGAGCTGGCTGCCGTGTATATATAATATATATGTATATATATATGGCTCGTATTTATGGATGTGGCGTCGTGAATGTTGCGGCATATTTGGTTTCGGCGTGCGAAATGCATTTTATGAATCTTTTATGGCTTTTAATGTAGAGACACCTGCAGAAACATACATGCACGCCCCCACACGAACAGACACACACACTCACACACCTAGATTGGCGCCGCCTGGCGCTGACTTTATGCGGCACTGGCGTCACACAATCAACGCCCAGCGAGTGCCCTCGCCGAGGGGCAGCTTGACGGGCGTTGTCATAAAAAGAAGGAAAAGGGCAACACCTTTACCTTTATGGCATAAAGCTGGATGCGGAATCTGCTCACGCGCACGGAACGTATATCATCCGGGCCTAATCCTTGGTGGGCACGGCTTTTACTAAGCGCTGCACATGAAATATTCGCCACCAAAAATAAGTAGATGCCCGAGCAACAACAAAGTTGCTGCATTTTGATTTATGCTCTTTGGTGCTGGTTTAAGTCGTTGCCACGCCCACTCATTAGTTGGCGGGCCGTATTCAATGTACGCTTACCTAGCACTGAAGTGAACGGATAGAAAATAACGATGTTGATGTCTTAGCTTTCAACAATCGAGCATTTCAATTCCAATGCCAATGCGTACAAAAGCAACAGCAGCAGAAGCAGACTCAGCTGCAACTCTGGAGTGCACTTGCAGTTAAATTATTTGCATCTCGAATGTGCCGACAGCCAGCCAGGAAAGTTACTGCTCGACTGAACAGAAATCCCCATTAACTTCCCACACTCGGAGCAAAATTCAAAAAAACCCTTTTAAAACCAATGCCGTTCTATGCGATTTTCATAAATTGAAGTAACACTTCAAACGTTTAATAACCAGTGCGATTGAGTTAGTGTTGTGGGACCAAAGTAAATATCTCTTTCATTCTTGTCAAAACTCAACCGGCTATCATGGGAAGTTGGTTTTTATTATTGATTTGACATACATTGTCAAAAATAAATCATTCTCAAGCGATAGACATTTTTGTATGCCAACTACTTTTAAATGCATAACTTCTGATTAAATTAATGCTCAATATATTACAACTGATATTTTATGTAGAGTACTTTAAACAACTTCAAAATAATATTGGTCCAATTTTTTTGAAACAAGACAATTTTAATATAATTTAATAATCTTTTTGCAGCTGCACTCTTGAATTAAATTGCAAATTGAATTAAATGTGAAGTGTTCTGCATAAAAATACACACACACGCAACTTGTTATTCAAAAGTACCTTAGCCTTACCTGTGCACACTCATAAAGCAATTCAGGCGAACGAACAACAAGATGTTCATTGAGTCGGTTCAGTGTTTGCCTGGCAGCCAAGTGGTCTCTGGGATGAACCCGAAAAGGCTTGACGTATTCGGGCATTCTAGTACTCAAAATGTGAAATCAATGGGCAAATTAATCATGTGAAATGCTGCACATCAAACTGATTGCGTTTTGTCAACACTCGTGTGTGCGACGATTGTTTCAGCCTCTCACCTTAAGCACTCAACTGAATATTTGGCTCAAATTCACAACAACAACAAGAGTTGGAAAGTAAAATTAAGGATAAAAATCACTTGCACTTTTTCTGTTTTTCGCTTTTTGCCAAATTCAATTTCACTGCCATTTCTTCGACGCTTAAATGTTTTTCGTTTTCCTTGGTAAGGATTGCCGCTCTAATTGCATCTGATTGCAGTCGATGGCTTCAGCTACCCAGTGGCAGCAGTGAGAGGTGCCGCACATCCGCATCCGCATCCGTTGATTTTTCATTCGCGTTATTTTTATTCTTTTGCTGCAGTTCATCCGACAGCGAACGTGAGCGAAATTTAAATGGCGCTGAATTTGCAGCTGACTGCGTTGAGCTGAGCTGACAAAAAGGACACCAAACTGTAAGAAAAACAAGTAGGAGATATAAACTGATTAACCCAAAAATACCCTGTATAGAAAATACTCAGAATAAATAGTTTTTTTAAACTACAAAATATGCTATAAATTGGCAAGAGAATAATTTACTTCAAAAAATAATAAATAAATTAAAAGGTTTTTTTCTGTCAAATTTATTATACCCATTTTGTGCACTTCAAATAGGTTTGGGTATGACAAAAAGTAGAGTATAAGATACAAATTGATTGGAGATTCGCAATCATCAAATGACATGGCAATAACAGCAGTACAAAATTTTGTTGTTAGCAAGAACGAAGCAATTAACGAAGCAATATCGTGTGTAGTAAAATACCGATCAATTATTTTGCAATGTATTCGACTAAGCTCAAGAGCTTAAAAACACGTACTGCGTCGGGTTCTAATTTGACGGGTAAATCAATTTGCAGCCACAATTAATAAGCTAGGTGTAAATGTTTCACACACACTCGCGTAGCATTTCAATTTCCTTGTCGGAAAAGACAGCAACAAGCGCGAGAGCGGAAAATGGAACTGTGCGGCGTGTGAGTGTGGGCCACGAGGGGGGAATGGGGCTCTTTGAAGTTCATGTTGTTTGTCAAGAAAATGAATTTCACTTGACGGCGATTATGTGGCAGCCATTCAGTGAGCCAAGTTATAGCTGGCAAAAGTTTTGTAAAACATTTCCGATATTTCAAACAGCACCCAATGGCACAGCCACAGCCATATCCAGTGCCACGTACCACCATCACCTCGAAGTGTTTCCCATGCCTTCCTCCACCGTGTCCATGTCGAGCGTGTCGTCTAACCAAAATGCCAAACACGAGTGCCAAACGAAACGCCGGCTGACAGCAGCCGGCGGGTAGCGGGTGACGGGTAAAAACTTTTGCCTAAATCACTTAACAGAAAACAAGTGTTGGCATGTGCCCTTCTACCAACAAATGTATACACAGCCCCTTCCTTTCGCAAGTCAAACCATCTCATTTCTATCACAAAACTTACTCTGCGCCTTTTTCAATGAAAAGTTTTTTGTTTTTGCAATACGAGTGCGAAAGCCACGACGAAGGCAATGAAATATAATAACAAGAAATAACCGGAAGCAGCACACAGGAAGCGTGCTGTTTGACATACCGCACACACAGTTACCCGCTACCCTATTCCGCATCCATATTTCTTTCCCCAGTTGGGGAAAATCAATTATATGTGCATACACTGTGGCGCCCACTGGCGGCTTGCAGCTGCAACATACGCAGTATTGGGTACGAAAGATTTACATTAATTACGGCACGAAAAGCTTTTTGACTTTTATTGTGACATAGGCCCGGCAAACTATGTAAAACACATGAATATTTCAGTCCCCAAGGACGAAGCAAGTTTTTAAAAGCATGTTAAAAGCTGCCACGCCCACATGGCCCTTAGGCAGACACACACACACAAACACAAAAAGAGAGAACTTCATTTTCGGACTCGTTTTTGAGTTGGGTCAGCAAGCCTTTTTCTGGCCTCAGCTTTTCTAATCTGACCATGCGAAACTGAGCAGAGCTCCTCAACAGGAAAACTGTAAAGGAAGTTCAATTTTAAAAATCGCTTGCATAATTTATGAGTGGTGCAGCGGTGGCACCCTGCCTTTTGAATCTCTGACCGGGTCCAAAATTTTCATAGGCAACAGGCTGGATGGCCGGCTTCTTTTTCGTCTCATCCTGCTGCCCTTCTGCTCGTCATCGGCCATTGAATATTTATCGGTTGGATTCCTTGCACTGCTGTGATTCCAGACAACCGAAAATTGAAAATGCGCCATTTTGTTTAATGTTATGCAAATCGATGTCCTTGTATTCGTATTGGTATTGGGTATACCCTCTCTTGCCATCTCGCTCGCACCTGAATTCGTTTTAATTAGCATTTCGCTCGAGGCAGCAACATGTTGCATGATTCTCGTCGTTGTTGTCGTCGTCCTCCTCGTATCTGTTGTCACACATCTACATGCAGTTTGTTCGTGAAGTGCAATTTATTTTGTCATGTTGCATGTTGCCCCATAACCGCACAGCACGAAAAACACCACATTGTGGTTTTGGTCATAATGCCACATCCCCCCTCAGTGCCACACCACCCTCGGCATAATGGCGTATTTATGAAAATGTCGAAACATGTGCGGACTTGTGAAATACATATAAATTTGAAAGGAGCTGCACCAATTAATATACTTGGAAATGTGAACACTTGCAATTATCTACCTTTAGTTGGCTTTGTTCAAGTATTTGCCAAGAATATTTCTTCAATTTAGATATCGGAAAAGTAAAGTTTTATAAAATTACATTTTCTTTTATTTGCTTTTATTTGCAAACAAACTTTGCGAAAAATGTTAGTGTTATTTGCATAGCGAAAACTGCTTTTAAGAAAGCTAAGCGACTCTTGATACTCGACCACTAGCAGAAATGAGAATTTTCTTTTTGAAAGTTACACAAAAAAAAAACAGATTATCTATTGCATACTTTTGGGGGTTTCTGTAAAAGCCAGCACAATGCCTTTAGCATAAATATGAATGTATTTTTAATATATTCTTTCATGGCAGCTCACTTTACCATATTATTTCTACCTTTACTATATAATTCAACATCATGAGCATTCCACTGTATTATTGAGATGCCTGACCATTGTCTCAAACATTCCTGGCAATCTACCCCCCGCCCGCCTTTACCTATATGTGACCATGTCAAGTGCAGTTACTTTCTGCTATCTGACAACATTAAAAGTGTCTGCTCAAATTTCTAACTTGCCAGAAGAATTTCTGTTTTTTTTTATTTCTTCTTTCTGTTATGTTATGTGTGTTTGTGGTCGTGTGTGTGTGTGTTGAGGTGTGTGTCTTCAGGCAAGACGTATTACCAGGGCCAAGACATGGATAAAAGAAGCCCCCACGCTACTGTACTTCCTTCAGTTACACGCGAGAAATGTTTCGTGACAAAGAATTTCAAAAACTGAAACTAAAGAAAAACGTCGGAGAAACATTGTAAAGCGTAGCAAGTAGCGCAAAACTTTTGAAGTTTTATTAAAAATACACACCGCAGCATTCCTCAAGAACTTTGCACACGAAAACGTGAGATAATTTGGGAAGGTAAAGCCAGTGCCAGAGCCTGGTCTTCGAGATGTGCTGTTGGGCGACCCTTACCCCAGTAGAGTGTCAAGTACTTTGGATAAACTTTTGCGACAGCTCAATTTGGGCCAGCAAAACATATGAGAAGCGCGATGTCAAGAATTTTGAAACATGAGTTTATAGTTTGCCGTCTTTAAGCAGGCCACTAATGAGCAAGTGTTAATTAAAGAACGAATTCTGAATGGCGTACTTGTACATCAAAGCTGCAATGCGGCTTATTACCGGAAATGCTCCAACTAGAACTTTTTTTTAAATAATAAATCAACCCAAGGCGATACTCTGTTCTTATAAAATAGTTTCATTAAAGGTCAGAAGAAAAACAATTTACAATCACAAAAATGTCTATATAAAATGTATGTATACATACATTATATATAATATAAAATAAAAATAAGAATAAATTGTCAAGGGAAAAAACTAATTGAATAATTTATTAATAAAAAAAAGATAGAAACATGCCTGCCTTAAAAAAGTTTAATAATAATGTAAAGGTAGCTTTTTATAAATAAAAAAAAAAATAATAAAATATTTTCCAATAAAAAAAAATAATCAAAAAAGAAAGCCTATTAAACAAGTGCAAAAATTCACAAGCCAAAGTTTAGGACATTGGGTTAAGCCGTGAATAAGACTACACTCCTTCTTAAAACTGTTTAGTCGTATATTAAAAGTGAGCTGCTGTCATGGTTGTTTTTCATTAACAATCTACACAAACTTCTCATAAACACAAATGTTAATGCTGATTACATATCAACGAAATCAATTATCATGTCTCAAATAGATGCACCTTGAGGCAAACAGAGCAATGTCAGATGCAATTGAGAGACAAACAACAGCCGTATAATGCACTTAACTGGCTGTTCCGCCTTTGTGGCACGCCCCACTCCCTCTATCTCACTCTCTCTTTCTCTCGCTCTGCATGCATGATTCAAAACATTAACATCATGTTGTGGTTATGGAAATTAGTTCAGAAGGATGACAAACATTGTGCGTGGCAAGATTTATTCAGAGCACGAAACTCAAGAACATGATGCACCCGCTTCTCAAATGCATCCTGCGAAAATGGAACACAAACAACCGACAGCAGGGACAACAACAATAACATCTTAAACAGTTATGCGGCAAGGATAATTCTCGAGTCGTAGGCAGGTCGAACATCCTCTGTCCACTAATTGGTATTTATGGCCACTTAAATGCCCAAAACTTGTTGCTACTTTTCACCTCGTATTTCATATGATTTTCCCAGCAGCAACAACAGTTGCAACGGCAACGCCCCCAAAATGTCGGATGCAGGCGTTGATCTTGTTGAAATCAGCCAATCGCCGTTGGCTGCTATAATTAGCCGATCGGCCGTGCAAGAGGGAACGAGAAAGATGCCCGATGAAAGTGGAAACATATGTGTGAATGGATGGATATCTTGGGTGAACCGAAACATCTGCGCTCGCATCTTGAGGCTAATTTCAGTGGGCACACGACTTTGGCACGGTTTAGTATCGTCGCGACAATTATCGTAATTAACTCGTTTATGTGTTGTGTGCTAATCCAATTAACCAAGTTCGCGCAGGATGCCCCCGAAGATGCAGATGCGAAAAGAAAACGAATTCAATTAATTCAATCAACATCCAATTAGACAAACAAATGAGGAATTTCAACGCTCGTACTCGCACAATACGAATACCTAATTGAATTGTTGCCGCTCTCCCCCCATCATCATCATCATCATCATCATTAGCATTAGCATTGGCAACAACAGTGTCATTGTCATCGGGACGGACCAATTGTTCAATTAGCCAAAACAGTGATTGATAAAGTGATTTAGCAAATTTAAATTCAAATTGCTCGCCATGTTAAACTATCAGCAGCAGCTGCATTCCATGCCCGTCGGTAACGCCGGCAATTTCTATTATGCCGCATCGACAATGCCGTCGGTGGCGCCAAACGCATCCGGACCCGCATCCGCAGCCACAGCCGCAGCTGCAACGGCAGCTCACGGATTGACATCCGTGGAAGCTGCGTACGCCGCACAATCACAACCCGTAGAGCTGGAGCATAAACTGCACGAGAATCTCTATGCCAAGGATAAGGACAACACAAATCGCCGTGAACTGGACAAAATCCATCGCTTCTCGGTGGATAATCTCATAGAACTGAAACAGGATGCGTATGCCAAAAGCAAAATGCCCATGGAATTGACTAACAACTTTGGTAAGCGTCTAATAGGGATAAATTGTTTTTTTTTATTATATTAAAAGAAAACATATCAATCTATATTTTATTATGCATTCTTAAATATAATCATCATGCCAGAAAATATTAATTTTAAATTTTAAATTTAATATACATTTATCACAATTTTTGATTTAAATTTTTTTAATGGATAGTTTCTAGTTATTATTATAGTTTTATCGGTAC
This sequence comes from Drosophila micromelanica, assembly GCA_004143825.1. Classification (NCBI taxonomy): domain Eukaryota; kingdom Metazoa; phylum Arthropoda; class Insecta; order Diptera; family Drosophilidae; genus Drosophila; species Drosophila micromelanica. Next base: position 56,967 of record SCDY01000392.1, read on the forward strand.
ATATCCTTTTTTTAGTTCAGGATAGTAATATTCATTAAGATATAAATATTTTAAAAAATACTACTACTAATAATAACAATTAAAACATATAGCGTAACATTATTTGTTCACATTAGCGAATTGTTATTAAATAACATTAGTAAGTAAGATAGCTAATTTTTTGCAAAATATTTTCATCAATAATTCTGTTATTAAAATCCTGACCGATTTTCATGATCGGTTCACTTTTGCCAAAGTTATTGAAGTTTGTCAAATGTCAAAATGTTTGTCAATTCGGTCATGATTTTTAACAAAATTTTTTACACCCCCAAAGTCAATTTAAATGTGGTTTTTATGCTAATTAAGCCAAACTTAATCGATTGAAAATATAAATTTGCAATTCTAAGCTTTGAAAAAAAAAATCAAATTCAATCCTGAACACGAATCAAGACCAAAATGCGATCAAAATCTGGGATGTACATACATTAAAAAAACACTACAAAAATTTGTTATATTTTATTATCATCCAACAAATTTTCATACTTATTTACAATGTGAATGTCCGTCTTGCTGTACGTCCGTTTCGTCTGTTCGTATTAACGCAATTATTTTCGCCGCTATTGAAGCTAAATTTGAGATTTATACTTATGTGTACCGGTGCCAGATAAAGTGTTAAGAATTTTGGGGCGATTTTAAAGATAGAGTCACCAAATTTGTTATGTAGATAGCTGGTGACCTCCCTCAAATGTTGCGAATTGATACCCCAGAACTAAAGCCCCCTATGAATCGGGAAAGCTGCCATTTTCTCAGTTTTAAAACTATAGACGCAAAACTTTGAGGATAGATTACTGTAAATATCGGAAACAAAAAAAAAATAAAAACAATTTAATAATTAAAACCATGAACAATTAATAAAGAATGAAAGATAAAGAAAGTTTCAAAATTTTTTATAGATTTTTATTTTGTGTGAACATATCCTTCCTCTGCTACAAAATAGTAATAATCAACTTATGAAATTAAAAATAAGTATAACATATTTATTATCCAAGAGCAATATAATACAATACAGAAACTTTCAATCCGTTTTTTCTGAAAGTATCCTACGTCTGCTTCAGGGTGGTAATCATGAGGCTATGATGCATTCCATGCAATCCGATTTTTGTTGTGCTGTTCTTAACGGAACCAAATCTTTTACCCACGCCATTTGTCTCAATTTGTCAGCGGAGCTGTCCGCGAGACTGCATCGTAGATCAGAGCCGGGTTGTGTAGTTGAATACCAGGCACTCCACACAGGGAACAACTGCAGTGCCCGATGAGGTCCCCAGGGAGGAGGGGTGAAAGCGAGATGTTTAATTTGAATTGCCAGCGAATCGAGCAACGAGCGATAAAAAACAGTTGCAGCTTAATAAAATAGAAAGATAAAAAATCAAGCAAAAGAACTCGAACCCGAAATCGAAAGGGAAACCTCAATCAGATTTGTGCGCCAAACGTGGAAGGGGACGGGGCTGGGCCATGAGAAAGGGAGTACAACTGAGACTGGCACATGTTACAATCGAAGCAATGATAAAAATAAACACACACACACACACTCACACACGCCTCTCGTCTCCTCAACCATTCGCAGCGCCACGCGATTTAGGCATAGGGGCAGCTACTCCGACTGCCACTGGCTGGGTTGGGAGATGGCTGCTCGTTTTATGCTCCACTTGGATAATATATAGAGTCGGGAACTGGGCTGGCTGCTGGGCGCTTCGGGTTGTTCAAAGGCATGCGGCCTCTGAGGGAATATCATGTCAGCTTTGATTACGTTTTGTCATGTTGACAATGTTGAAGTGTTGTCTGCCGTTGTGTAGTTGTGCAGTCGGAAATGCAGTCGAAAAACGAACAACAACAACAAAAAAAAGGGAACAACTTTGTGCCCGGCTACCGATTTGAGAGTCGGCTCCTGATAGCGCTGCCATTGCGGAACGAATGACAATGAGACGCGTATATTTCATAGCAAATTATGCCGCTGACAAGCCAACATCGAGGACCACAGCCAGGCCGGGAGACGTCATGTCGCCATCAGAAGGAGCGCTTTTAACGTTGACAACCTGCTCGCTGGGGGCATGATCTAAAAGGCGGTGAGGGGGAGGGGATGGTGTGCACATGTAACGGCGGCTCAGCCTTAACCATAGCAGCAAAAATGCTCAAAGATGACGCTGTCAACCATTTGGATGTGCAATTGGCGGCGGCATAAATGAGCGAATGCGCCCACATATGGCACCTAAATGTCATGCATCAGCTACCCAAGCACAACTACCTACATAAATCAAATCCATATATATGTATATATATATCCTAGGTGAAATGCATATATTTATGAATATATGCGAACTCATTTGCCTTTCTGCATGCTTGCGCATAATATCATAAATTCTCAGCTTCATTTCAATTCAAATTTATCATTTATGAGCTAAGCATAGCACCGTACATACCACACATATAACGCGAACCTCATTCGTATTAGCCAGAAAACCATGGCAGTAAGGACTAACATGAAAATGATTATGAAATCAAAGTAATCAAAGATGCTCAGAGAGTTTATTGGTTGAGCGCTCAAATAACCTGACAGATTGTAAATGCACGAAATTGAGAATATGCTATGAAACCCTTTATAATTAGTTAATCAAAATATGGCAATCACTAACGACATGGCAGAGTTTTACTTTTATAAACAAAAAATATTCAATTGCCAAGTTAAGTTAGGATATTTTACAAAACCAAAAAAATTAACTTTCGACCGATTGTTACTATACCTAGAGTGATACGATATTGATAAGATTTAGAGAGTAGAGATATTTTTGACTGATTTCTTATAGAATTTTAACAAAATATATGGCTTTATTTTAAGCAAGACAAAAACTCTTAAACGTAATTTGTATTTAACAATTTAATATTCCTTAATAAAAAACAATTTAAAATTCCTAAATAAAATATTTTCCATTTAATAGTATTCAAGTATCAATATATGTTTTTCCACACATGTGTTTAGCCATATTTCTGAGAATGTTTTCCAAAAATATTTGGCCAGCGCCAGAAATGAAATCAATTAGTGAAAGTTGGTGCTCGCTTATTGCCGCTTAATGTCACAATTTCAGTTTAATTAATAGATCGTAAATATGTTGCCGTTGCCTGACGTCCAATGGGGCACCTAAAATTAGTAGACAGCTGCCCGGCGATGCCGTTGAATATATCTGTATAAAAATATATTTTATTACCCATGCCATTTGTTTATGACAATAAGCCAGCCGAAAGGATCAAACAGAATGCAAAATGTTTATGTGTTCGCCGTCCATAAAAGCGTACCACAAATTCCGGAGCTGACAAACGAATAGTTTTTCCGAGCTCTAATCGATTATTTACGAGGCTGCCGTGCGCAGCGCCAACAAAATTGCACCACTTCCACGAATCCCCACTTAAAGCGAAAGACTTTCTTTAATGTCTTCATAATTGTCTTCTCTGCCGTTGCAGGCGCCGTGGATTACCCCAACAATCTCACCGCGGGACACTCGAGGAAACCACGACGAAATCGCACCACCTTCAGCTCCGCACAGCTGACGGCCCTGGAGAAGGTATTTGAGCGTACCCATTACCCGGACGCGTTCGTCAGAGAGGAGCTGGCCACCAAGGTGCATCTCAGTGAAGCTCGTGTACAGGTAGCTAAAAGTTAAAGCAGTAAACTAGAGTTATCCCGTCGAAGACTCCTCCAATTTGAAGCGTTGTCCACTTTCAGGTTTGGTTTCAGAATCGACGTGCCAAATTTCGTCGCAACGAGCGCAGTGTCAGCATCGGTCGTCCACTCCTGGACACGGCCACACAGCTGGTGCCTGCTCCAATGCCGAACAGCATGCACAAGTATCCAAATCTGACGCACAGTGGACCACCGCCTGGCGCCTACGCCCTCAACTTTGCACCACTCGAGCTGCGCTCCTGCCAGAACTATTCGAACTGTTATGGTGGATTCGGTGCGAATCCGAATAGCGGAAATGGCGTCTGCTCCTTTTTTGGGGCGCCCAACTATTGTGTGGCCGCCAACTATGCAAAGAACGCGTATCCGTCGCTCTGATGAAGGCCCCCCAGAGATTTCTACACAAATTCAAATGTATTTCAATTAGCTAAATTGCTTTATTATAGTGCTATTATTAATAGAATGTATTGAAAGAAATTTATACCTGACTAATATTTATATTTATACAACATTAAATGGAATATAAAATAATTTCGTTATTTATTTTCAATCAATTAAGTAGATGTTTGAACTTTCTAAAATGCAAAAAAGAAATGTAAATGTCAACTTGACTTGATTAAATTGGTTCGAGCAAGCAAACCGGTTCAGTTTTGACATAGTTTTGCAACTTAAAAGTCTAAAATACCTTTTAACAGTCAATATTTTTGTCAGTTTAGATATACATTTTAATAAACTGCCTACATGAATTGATAATACAATTAATAATATAATAATTGCCTTTGTTATTTTACCAATTTTAAATACACAATTCTGATCAACATGAAAATATAACCAGTTTTAGCAAACCTTAGGCAATAAGAATTATAAACACAAAATTCAGTGTACAATTCTCCACTGTAGAGATAAAAACTTGTTTATTTACATACAGTAGTGTACTTTTATGTTGACAATTTTCACAATCTAAACTTACGTTACTTTATCTACACCTTTTAAAATACACAGGTTTTCTAAGCTCGCCAAAAACAAGCCAATTTATAATCATTACCTATGCATATTTTTGCCCTTTCATGAATGTTTTAGAGCTTTTCAATTATTAAGCTGTCACTGGATTGCCAAAATTAACATTACTGATTTAATTATTAACATTGACAGATGAATAATTAAAAATTCATACGCACACTCATGTATATGATTAAAGGATGTGAGGTCTCTTGGTGTGTGTGTGTGTGTGTGTGAGTAAAAGTGTTGTGTCTATTACCCGCATGTGTAAATTTGTATAATAAAACTTAATTAAAGTCAAAACAAACAGGCAAACAAACAAAAGCAAAGGCGAAACCAAACTTTTCAAAGCCACAACACATCAGGAAAGTGCCGTCACCATTAAAGTACATTAGGATTGTGGCCAACTCGGTGTTCAACGCAATTAAAAAGACAGATTGGCATACTAAATACAAACTACAATACTAAACAACTGAGTGGATGTCCTCTACCTGGTGCTGAATTGAAAAAGTTAAATATTCTGAAAATGTGTACACCATTCAAAACTCATATGTCAAAGTTTATGTATTATTCTATATATAAACTTACTTAAAAAACTGGAGCAACTTATCTCAATACACTTGTAAGAAACCATATATCCCTTACTCACCAATTTTCAATGGGTATTAGAACTAAAATACCTGTAGGTGTAGGTGAATTAAAGGCACACAAAGAACTTGGATCAAGTTTAAAATGATTGTTTACCTTGTGAAAGAGTTTGAAGTTACCCAAAGGATTTCTGGCAAATCTCTATGAGCCCATCTAATTTATCATATGGCAAAGCCTAGGCACAGCTCCATACATAAATAAGTATGTATTATAGCCAGCAGCTTCTGCTTTTAGGCACTCAAAGCAATAATGTGACGTTCGAAGAATTTCTTATACACACACACACACAATTTACTTAATAGACAAAAGGCTAAAAAGTACTATGGAGAAGTTTAAATGCAAATAAAAATTCCTTTCTTAGCCAACATGACAGGCGGTATAAAATGCAAATTAACATTTGGCATGTAACCGATATTTGCAACTAATTTGCATAAACACATAAGAGAAAGGTTATAGAGAACGAAAGAGAGAGAAAATGCGTGTGTGTCTGTTTAAAACATTTTTACAATATTTACAAAAATTGCAATAATGTTTGAGAGGCAGCACAAAGGAAAAATGCGTTTTGTCCCTTTGCGATGCGGAAAAATAGTTGCAGACAAAATGGGTGAATGCAAAAGAGTGAGGGAGAGAGAGAGAGGGAGAGTTGGAGCTCTGTCAAATCAAATGTAGTGCAAGAATTTCTGTACAAACAGGACTCTTGTCCGTGTACGCATATTTGCCTTTAAGTCCGACTTGACAATGTATTTTATATAAGTTACATGGTGGAATATAATTCTAAGAATATGATGCTAGCTGATATTTGGAATTTAAGTACTGACCAGCTCTTATGACTAATCAGCAACAACAGAAGGTAGCTTGAAAGACATAAAACTGACAATAATTATGTGCTAATGTTGCGTCTGTTAAAAAACAATTATTCATAAACAGAACTGTTGAATGGGCCTCTTATTTATGACACGACCTGACTTGGGGGAAACACCATGACAAGGACCACTTCTGATGCCATCTGAGCTGACACATGAAAGACGATGCGAGGTGCAGCCGCAGCCCTCTTGACAGCCTCTTGAGCCCAGATATAGACATTATGATGAGGGTAGAACTGCGCTCTCGATGAGGACTATTCCGGAGTTTGTTTTCCAGTACTGTCAAAATATGTTGATTGCATATGAGCTATAAAATATGGTTAAAAGCATTATCTAAAAAGATAAACGTTTCAAAATAATTTAATTCAATTAGCTTATGCTTTCTAATTGTTTTTAAATGTATATTGAAATACTACTACTACTACTCTTTTACGAAGTGAAACTAGTGCATTGGGTTCTTTAATGTCCATCATGATATCCGTCTGAAAGGCTGGCAATTCAATAACATGTCTATATACCTCAAATCGTAGATCGATAACAGGTGAATATTTCCAACAATTTTAAACATAGGAGAGGACTCATATTTGAAACACCCATATATTTTTCAAAAATTTAAAATTGCGAGTTTGGTTTTTTAATCGATTTCTCTGGCCACAAATAGTATAAAAAACAACATTTGACATGATTCTGAGGGAGTCAAATTTTTTGTCAAAAATCATGCCAAAATTGAGAAAAATTTGGACATGTAAAGCTCACCGACCCATAGGTCTCATATTTGAAACACCCATAAATTTGTCAAAACTGAACCGATTTTCATGTTTGAAGGCATTCTGGTCATGATTTTTCATTAAGATTGATTATAAATTCAAAATCAATGCATTTTGAAAAAAAAAATTTTTTTGACTTTTTTTGAAAAAAATCATGTACTCCCCCCTTATGAATTATCGAAAAAAAAATTTTTTCAAAATTTAAAATTGCGAGTTTGGTTTTTTAATCAATTTTTCTAGCCACAAATAGTAAAATAAAAAACATTTAACATGATTCTGAGGGGGTCAAATTTTTTGTCAAAAACCATGCCAAAATTGAGATAAATTTGGACATGTAAAGCTCTCCGACCCATAGGTCTCATATTTGAAACACCCATAAATTAGTCAAAACTGAACCGATTTTCATGTTTGAAGGCATTCTGGTCATGATTTTTCATTAAGATTGATTATACATTCCAATGCATTTTTGAATTTTCGAAAAAAAATTTTCAAAATTTAAAATTGCGAGTTTGGTTTCTTAATCGACTTTTCTTTTTTTAATTTTTGGCCCCCGCCCTCGCAAATCTCGTAATTTAATTCTCCCACAGTTTTTATGCTAGGCACCCTCGCATCAAAATAACAATAATGGGTAATACCGTGAACGAGTAAAGCTAGGTCAGTAACGCCCGACTGGAACGTTCCTACTTGTTTCATTATTCATATTTATTGGCTTTCTTAAAACATATCTGAAAAACAATAGGAACTAAAGCCTCTAAATTTGATTTAATAAGTTCTTATAAAACATATACAAATCAAATATATTTTGGATTTATAAAATGATATAAATATATATAAAAATACGGTTAACTTGCACTTTATATTTTACGTAGATTTGAAGGATCCTTTTACGTCCTGCAAATCTCATTATAATCATTAACTAAGTTTTTCTTAGTTCTGCGTTTGTGTGTGTGTTATTTTGTGTGTATTTGTGTATATATATGTGAAAGCACGAGGGTATCTCCTAGTCGGCGCACTCTGGTTTCAATATGCAAAAACGGCGCCCTTTGACTTCAGAATTTAATACACACCCAAATATATTTTGTTCTCATATGCGTAGCTCTTTTGTTAATATATTTATTTATGGAAATTAGCACAGAAAATTTAGGTCACTATCCGAGACGGAAGGCCTCTACCAAATAGCATAACATCAGCCAAATGTTCAAACTATAGTTCGAACATTTGATGTCATGTCCGATGCGTTGTTTGACGCGATCTATCTGAGACGATAAATAACTAGCAACAAAATTAGCATCAATACCAACATGATCCAAATGTTCGAACTATAGTTTGAACATTTGCCGTTATATCGGACGCCCTCACCAATGGGATCTTCAGAATCGGCGTAGATAATCGCCGTAAATGTGTTAATTAAACCGCTTATTGAGCTGCAGGCGGCGATCAATTCGTCGGCCATAAGAAGTCCGTCATCAATGCACCGAATGCGACTGGAGGGGTAAACAATATTGGTCGGAACACCAGATCCCTGCACACATTTATATGTTGTGGCATTCAGTAATTTCAATGTTATACATTTTTCAAAATCTTTGGTGCGAAATGTTAGCAGGACCGTTGTTGGACTGTTTTCGACATTGAACGCGCTGTACGGATCCCCTTCCTCCATCAAATAGCCGCCGTATTTATTTTCCACGTCTTCTGGAAAGTCACCGGTGCAGATTTGATTCCATGTTGGCTTATAGATCTGACCACAATTGCTGGTGATGATTTGACGGCCACGATTTCGAAATGGCATATTAAAAATTCATAGAATACGATAATTTGTATGATTTAATGCTACTAGAGAATTAATAAGCTTGGCTTACTTATTGCTTATAATAAGACTTTTTAACATTATTAAGACGATTTATTTATTATAAAAACAACATTTGACATGATTCTGAGGGGGTCAAATTTTTTGTCAAAAGTTATGCCAAAATTGAGAAAAATGTGGACATGTAAAGCTCTCCGACCCATAGGTCTCATATTTGAAACACCCATACATTTGTCAAAACTGAACCGATTTTCATGTTTGATGGCATTCTGGTCATGATTTTTCATTTAGATCGATTAAACATTCAAATCAATGCATTTTTGAAAACAATTTTTTTTTACTATTTTTGAAAAAAATTATGTACTTCCCCCTTATGAATTTTCAAAAACTTTTCACAATTATTGCTTAGAATAAGATTTGATTTAGAAATGATGTGATCATTATGCTATAAAACTCAATTTATTGTTAATATAAAGAATATAATAAACAAATGTCAACATAGTTTGACAATTTTTATTTATATATATCATATTTAATTTTTTTAATATTTGCTGTCACACTGATCACCTTTATATTCATACAAACAACGATGATAAACAAAAAAGTATAAAAAATAGAGAATGGATGTTAATAGAAACCCGATTGCTTGATTAACATTTGTTTACAATCGCATTGTTTTTGGCAGTGACTACGAATGTGATAACCAAAAACAAACAGAAACCTATTTAAATTTATTATAGAAAGACAAAACAACAGGGGAACCACTGTCCCCAAACCCTACAGCAAATGAACCTTTTAGCGAAATTTTTAACCTCCAACCGGTTTCTTGATCATCTGCATCAATTAATTATTAAGAATGAAATTTGAAATTTGAACAATCCCATCATAGATCCAGTTCTGCTCGCAGTCCAGACACGCGGATTTAGTATAAAATAGGCCACATCTCCAGCGGACACGCACATTTGAACGTGGAATCGATTGTGATCGGAGCACAAAATGCGAGCGGTTATTGTATTCGTTGTCGTGATTTTCGCACTCGTCAGTGTGATGGAGGCACTGCCACAGTTTGGAGGCTTCGGAGGCGGTTATGGTGGCTATGGCGGCTATGGCGGTTACCCCGGTGGCTTTGGAGGATATAGAGGCGGATATGGAGGCGGATATGGAGGCGGATATGGAGGCGGCTATCGCGGCGGCTTTGGCGGTGGTCGCTATCCCGGCGGCTTTGGCGGTGGCTATCCCGTCGGCTTTGGCGGTGGCTATCCCGGCGGCTTTGGCGGTGGTTCCAGTGCATCTGCCTCGGCATCAGCTTCATCCAGCAGTGTCGGTGGTTTCTAACGCCTTTAGTTAACTTCAATTAGTAGTCTAAAATTTAAGGTGCTTAATAAAATGAAAATTAGAGTAAAAAAGTTTTGTTGCCTGGTTTCGTGTAAGCAAACAACGGGTAAAACATTTAAAATACATTTCAATATATGTATATAAACATGTACAGTTGTATATAGGGTATCTCAATGTTGTTCACTCTCACCAGGACCACTCTTACTTGTTTTGTTTTAGACCCTTTTGCGGTTGTCTGACGCAAGTTTTTACTACTTGGCTGACTTTTTTGGCAATGGGATTGCTGCAATAGCATCGCCTGGAATTTCATCATAAGTTGGTGTCAAGTTTTGCACTTGAAAACAAAACAGCTGGCTCCGTGTGTGTGTGAGTGTGTGTGTGCATTTAAAACTGAACTTTTCATGAACATGCCGCAAACATCTTTAAAGCGGACCACATAAAAGTTTTCGGCTGGCAGCCAAAATGAACTTTCACTTTAGACACACAAAGTTGACACACATATTTTGTAAGCCAAACAGGAGCATAAGGTAGATGTGTGAACACTTGCAGCATTATCCTTGCGGCCCACTCATGGCTTATGTTTTGGCCAAAGTCCAACTGGGCACAGTTGTATTTGTAATTTCTTGATGTTGTACTAAATATTTTTTTGAGCCCTTTGTGACGCCTAAATAGGACGTAAAGGCCGTTTGGTACAGTTGTGCAGTGTCTTATAAATTCTTTTTATCGAGGACTCGAGCCCAGAGCCAGCCAAGTTGGTTCAACGACTTTGCCGCATCATTAAAACTTTTGGTCTGTCATCTTTTATTGCAGTGCTGGCCAAAGTTTGGCCAGGACTCACATACGCAGCATTCAGGATACTGCTCCTGCTGCCATATTGTTATTTTGGAATTTATGCGCAGGACGACGACGACAAGGACAACGACAACGAATGCAAGTTCGGCCATTCAGAATGCTTTTGCCATTGCCTCCAAGTTGCATTGATGGCCGCAACCCGCCGACCGCCAACTTGACCACCAGCTGTGCCCCATTCAAAATGTCGCTGAGCTGTCATTGAGCCCCGTCAGGTTGGCCCATTGTGTTCCCGCTCGCATTCTTTGCTCCATTGCATTCACCGGGCACCAGCCTGGGGTCCGCCTTTCAAAATCATAATATATAAAAGCGCGTTTATGTGCTCTCAGCATTTTATGATGCCTGATTTGTCGTGCCCGGCAATAAGAACTCACGACTAATGATGACTGCGCCCGGCCAGGTGTAATGTATGGAACAAATGGAATGGCAAAAGGTTGAGATAACTTTTACATGGCCTTTAAGCTTTCTGAATACATTCAGGGGTGCTTGAATTCAACTACAGTTACGGTTGGAACTGGTTCAATACATGCTCAATAGCTCAGTGATCAGAACTGGTTACATTTAAGTGTAGGTCAGTTCCGACCCAACATATAATTCATACATTCATAGCTATCAAGTTTTATTTGAGGCTAAACCAATTCAAATGGTTCAATTTTTAACAACTTCTAGGACATATATGTAATATTAATCAGCATTGTTTTTATTGTATTTTATTCGGTTCAGACTCACTATATAGATCAAAAGTTTATACTACATAAACTAATTTAATTCAGGCTTAATATTCAATTCATATTCAATATTAATTTATATATTTTATGTAGCTCTGATCCTTTCAGACTGATTCAGTTCATGTTCAATAACTCAAATAAGAACATATTCCACTTAGGCCTAATACATGCAGAACTGGTTCATTTCATTTCAATTCAATTTAATCAAGATGGCTGAAAGCATATCAGACTTCAATATTTATACGACATCTGCACATTTGTCTGTCAACGCACGTCGTGGACATCAATTCTGGGATTGATAAGATGTTGCTGATATTTTTGAATTACTGGCAATGCATGAGGCGACAAGCAAAGGGTGGATCCGTCAGCGGGTTTGGGGCGTGGAGTCCTACAAACAGAGCGCCTAAAATATGTCAATCGAAATGTAAATCATTGCGTAATTTGCATTTTGAGCATTTGCTTCAATTGAACGACGATGCGGACTTTGTTGCTGTTGTTGTTGTTTCTGTTGCTGGCAACACGTGAATTATGGCGGCAATTTTGACAATTGCCAAGCTCCGGGCCACGCCCACCACCACCCAACCGCCCCGCATCCGGTACGCTTGCGTATGCATTGTGTAACTTGGGCCCTCTTCACGTGCACATAAATCGTTGCCGTTGTTATCCAACATAATTGTGTTGACATGTGGATGCTAATTTAAATGGATTTCACTAGATTTTCAATCGTTTTGCATTTGCGAACTTGTTTGGCATCAACAAGAAAACAGCTCAGTCCTCGCAGGGCCGAATATTAAGTAGCCATTGTAATCTATGGATATACATATATATACATATATATATATATTTATATGTATATACAAATAAATTTGTTACCATTTTTCTGTTGTTCTTAACTGTTTTTTAGTACAGCACAAGAAAATATTTTTAACAAATCATGATGATACTTTCATATAAATATAATGTTCACTATAATAAGAATTATTTTATGGATAAAATATTAGACTACGTTAATCTGATGAAAATTTATTATTATTATCAAAATTGTAGCACAGGTGGCCAATGTAAAGCCGGCTAAAGCCCCACATTATGTTCATAACTGCATTAGATAAAAGGCTAAAACAAACTAGTTTGAAAATGTATTTGTTGAAGGTAAAGTGCTCGTTAGTGAAATGTTGAATGGCTTTTCACGGCAAAGAATTTACGATTGTTTGTGAACAAACTAAGCTGGAAAGCATGTGCGAAACTGCACGGAGAGTTAAAAATTCCATGAACCGCAAAAAAAGGAAGGAAGGAAATGTGTGAAATAATTTCGACACGTTCGATAACGAAAGGAATTAGATTTGCATGCAGCGTTTTGTAAAAACCGAATTTGTTGTGAAAATTATGTTATGATTTATTTTATTTGATTTTATTCATGCAACAGCGTGGCTCACCTGTGTCTCAACCGAAAGCAAATACGAATTTACACATTATATATAATAAATATATAGTATGTAAATAAATAAAAGCATATGTTGTATGTGTGTGTGTGTGTGTGTGGCATAACTTTGCTCACGTACATGCTGAGCAGATGTGCATACGCCAAAAAGTATGCAACAGCAAAACGTGATTTCGTTTTAAAATTTCAACGCTTTGCTGCTGTCAAAGGAATATTTATTTGCGGAACGCATTCATTTGGAAATTATCGAGCAGGAAATTATTGGCTCCTGCAGCGGTCCTCCTCCTTGCTGCCTGTATTGTTTTTTGTTGTGCTTGATGCAAACGCCAAGAACAAAATATATATAATACATATCGCGGCAAAGCAAAACGTGAGCGTAAAATTTCCACAATAGCAATTTCTTATTATTTCACTTGTAGTGTAGAGAAGTAAAAGAAGGCCAACGTCCTTAGATTTTAAAATAGGAATTCAAGCTAAGATTTTATTTCTTGTACAAAATGCAATATGTGATTCAAATAATTGTATTTATTTCAAAGCTACAAACAGTTTTTGAACCGAATAGGTTTGAACCAGGATTTGCAATATTTATACAAAAAATAATTAATTAATAAATAATTTTAAAATATTATTGTTGATAATTTCACTAATAATAAATTAACAATATAAATGATAAAACCAAATATTTTTTATAATATCCTAATTTAAAATAATGTGAAAAACTTAGGTTCCAACCAAGGTTAAGAATAACTTTTTTAGAAAATTAAAGCCTATACCCTATGGTAGTAAAAATATAACATGTCAGGCGATCTAAAGTAAATATTTATCTCTTATTACCAGGTGAAATTGCTGTAGGAATTCTCGATTGCACAGATCGTGTGATATCCTTAAGGCGACATATCAAGCTCTGATAACAACATCCTATGATATAGGGTATATTTAAAAGGGATATACTTATGGCATTGCCGTAAATGAAGGTGCACACAAAAGCCATCCACCTGGTCTCGAGGGGCAGCATTGTACTCGCCGCCATACCGGATAGGCATAGGTACAGCACCGTGCCGAACTTGACATAGAACAGGTAGCGCAGGTACCTTCCAACGTGTTTCGCTTGGCCTAAATTTTGACACTCGACCAAGGCCGCAACACGCACCACGTGCAACAAGACTTTGTCCCGCCAGCCGCGCGAGATCACCGTATAATGTATCGCAACGAAGGTCACTCCACAGCGTATATAAAAAGTGGTGTGGATTGCCGACTTTTATATATAATTCCAAAATCGTCTTTATTTTAAACTGTCGATATTTTATTCCATTTATTGGAAATCGATAAGTATCGGTTTTACTTACTCAGTTTTAAAGTACGATAATATTAAAGCTAGAAATATCAAATTATCGCATAGTTCTTAACCTGCGTTTAGGAATGTTTCACTTATTGGATACCTTCCCCTTTAAATTTATAAGCATGATTTTTGTTAATATCAATTCTCCTGTTATGGGTGTGTCTACAGAGTAACGGCTCTTCGGGCACTTGCGACAATTGCACTCTAACAGGTTTGTTCTATAACTATTAATAAACCTTAAGGTGATTCTATCTTTGAAACGTTTATTTACAGAGGGAATCGATTGAATATCCCAAAACAATTATAATATTTTTATTCATCATTTTACTGATTTCGCATGCAGCGAGATATAGTTAAGACCTTCTCGGCCTTATCAACATTTTCACGCGTTTTAATGACCCTCTATGAGTCGTAAAATCCAGCCAATTGATGCCCTTTCCAAACGTGCTGTCATTATACTTTCCCATCAGATTGCTATAAAATAATAATCATAAACGCTTATCAGTAAAAACGAAAGATGTTTAAATTAATTTATTATACACTACCTGACATGACATGTATTGTACCACCAGCCGCCTGTATAAATTTCAGCACAATTTCCATCATGTGGATCGTTGTCCCGATCTTGTGAAGAAAATTTTTGCCCCACATGATAACGCAAATTGTCTCCAGCATCTCCGGAGTATTTGCCCAATGTATGCAACTTATAGGCTTCTGATTCATTGGCAATAGCAAATCGATCATATTTTGCGAACCTATGTTGTCCCTTGTTATCCTCCATGACGATGAGAAGTTCCTGGTCTTCGAGTTTCGTCATGACATGCAGCTTATCGAGACCGATAAAGAACTCGCCGATGACATTGCCAAATCCCTTCTTATAGTCTTGCCAATACAAAAAGAAATCCACGCTGCCGTCCTGGCGTCGCAACACCGTTGTCCATGCCCCGCCCTGGGTATCCTCATCGCAACTCACCGTAAAGGGATCCACACCGTAGTCGGGAATCAGAATCTGATAGACGCCAGTTCGACGATGCAGGGCCGTCGCCTCCGCACAGCTGCGGGGAAACGGTTGCGTCTCCAAGCCCTCCAGCTCGTTCAGTTTGGCCAACATCCTGTCAAGGACTGCTCCCTGTCGAATCTGTTCTGTTCTGTGCGGAGCAAGGATTTAGAAATAATTCAAAGTTGAACTGCTTTTTTGCCTATTTTACCTAATCACATCGAGCTGGCTTTTGTTGGGCTCTTCGATTTTAAAATGTATTTCGGTTGTATTGGCATATTTAATAGTCAAATTGCCAATAATATCATTGATTGCAGCACATTCCTCACATTTTACGGCTGAGACAAACAGCAGTAATGCGCAAATTATTTGCCGCAACATGAACGTATTTGAAATCCGCACAGACTGAACTAGACTGAACAATCCGAGCAGCGAGCAAATTTATTTAAAGCTAAACAAACTGACAGGTGACCCCAGCTATACGGACTCTGCTCTGATAAGGAATGTAAAAAAACTGAATCAAAATCCCCCTAAAAGAGCGAGCTACACTTGATTATAATCATTAAGTATTGTTAGTATTTTCTATATTATCAAGTATATTTGAAAATATATAGAAAAATTGTACACGGATTATTTCTATGCAACTGTACAAAATAGTGGCCAACATTGATAGGATTTTACTGATATATTAAAATTATATTAATTTACATAAAATGTTCAACCGGTCAACATTTTATGATCTTGTTTACGCTCTTCGGTGCCTTCGACAGGTAATGTATCTTTGGCATGCTTTGCCAAATCTTTATACCTACCTGAAGCTAGTATAAAAGAACGAAACTTTGTCTGTTCGGCGTCATTCGCATTTGAAAATCCGTACTATCAGCACATCCCATCCGATGGAGAGTCCACTGGCATTTATGCAGATCGAGGCTAGCTATATTGTGCTCTTCATGTTGGGATGTACAATTCTGGAGTATCTGATTAATCAGTGGACAACCTTTAGCGACGCAACAAGTGCTGATACACCAGTTACAGCTGTCGCTCGTTGTAGCACCAAATGTTACACGGTTCCTCGCATGTCCAGCTGGGTCGACATAGACAAAGATCTCAATTATGGTCAGGATGCGCAAACGCCCATTCAACGGATTCGGGGCATGAAATATCTGAATCTGGAGCAGCGTGCAAGGTTAATGCCAGGTGTGCGTCGCAGACTTGATCAGCAGTTTTAAGGAATTTAATTATAAGCTGTATATTACGTTAAGTTTTATAATAAAACACATTTTAAATGTATTTATTTTATGCTCATTTTCCTTAAGTTAACAATAATAAGACTTAATTTTGATATTTGCAAATTTTAAATACATAACTTGAATTAAATATTTAAATATAAATGAATGTATGTAACTTTTTTGAAATCAAAATATTAGGCGCCAGTTTGTCGTACAACCAGCTTGGCATCATACGATAACAACTGCTTACGTCAATCGATATATCGAATTTTAACAGACACATGTTTTAACACAAATTCCCGATGTTAATAACAGCAACAGCTGCAAATGTGACCTGTGGCGGGTTCGAATGCAACGAAATTGTGTGTGATTATTTTTCAAAACAATTTAGACGTTTTCAAACAAACACATAGATAATTACTCATACATACATTCTCTTTCGATGCAGAGAATTGTACGCTTGGCTCTACGGCGCACCCGTTCAATGACCAGCTTCGCACAAGTACTCAATCCAATGACGGGGCAGAACACATGGCAGGAGCGCGGGGATGACTACGATTATCATCTGGAGGTGGCCAATGCCGGCTTTGGCGACATGCTGCACGACTGGGAGCGCAACCGGAAGTACGATGCGGCACTGCGCAAAACAATAACCGCGATGCGCGCGGCGGGCAAAGAGGTGCACGTGCTGGACATTGGCACCGGCACTGGGATTCTGGCCATGATGGCGTTGCGGGCGGGCGCCGATACCGTGACGGCGTGTGAGGCATTCGCGCCCATGGCCAACTGTGCCCAGCGCATACTCGCAGCCAATGATGCCGCACAGGTGCGGCTCATCCGCAAACGTTCGACGGACATCCAAGTGGGCATCGATATGCCGCACAGGGCCAATTTGCTGGTGGCCGAGCTGCTGGACACGGAGCTGATTGGCGAGGGCGCCATTGGCATCTACAATCACGCACACGACCAGCTGCTCACCGAGGACGCACTGTGCATTCCCGCGCGAGCCACCTGCTACGCCCAGGTGGCGCAATCGCCGCTGGCGGCGCAGTGGAACAGCCTGAAGATACTGCCCAATCTGGATGGCGATATACTGCTGAAGCCGCCGGCGCAGCTGCTGGAGTGCAGCGGCGAGGCCGCGCTCCACGACGTACAGCTCTCCCAGCTGCCGGCCAACTCCTTTCATGCGCTCACGGAGCCCGCGCAAATCTTTCAGTTCGACTTCCAGCGCAAGCAGCCGCGCGAGCTGCAGCGGGAGAACGTGCTGCGCCTGCAGCTCCGCAAACCAGGCAGTGCTGAGCTGGTCTTCTACTGGTGGCAGATCGAGCTGGACGATACCGGCGAGCAGCTGCTGAGCTGTGCTCCGTATTGGGCGCATCCGGAGCTGCAGCAGCTGCAGGCGAACTGTGCAGACGCGGAGCGACCGTTGCCCAACGTTGTGCCTTGGCGGGATCACTGGATGCAGGCCATCTACTACATACCCAAGCCGCCGCAGCTGCACGAAGCCGGCGCAGAGCTGTGGCTCAGATGCTACCACGACGAGTACTCGCTCTGGTTCGATGCGCACAAGGAACCGCCGCCCGAACGACCTGCTAAGCGGCACAGCTGCACCTGTGACCTGCACATGACCTACACGCGCAGTCGCATCGGCCAGCTTAACCAGGGCACGCGCAACAAGCGCTACCTGGCCTACCTGGAGCGGGTGCTGCAGGCAGCTGACCCGCCCGCCCACGTGCTGGTGTTGGGCGATGGCTGCCTGCTCGGACTTGCCAGCGCTGCGCTGGGCGCCGCCAGTGTGCGCTGCCTGGAGCCGCATCGCTTCTCGCGGCGGCTGCTCGAGTCGATTGCCCAGCATAATCAGCTAAAGAACGTCGGGTTTGTGGACAGCCTCAAGCAACTGGAGCCCGAGGAACTGAGCACCATAACACACATCTTCGCCGAGCCGTATTTCCTGAACGCCATTCTGCCCTGGGATAATTTCTATTTTGGGTCGCTGCTGCTGCAGCTGCAGGCGAAGCTGCCAGAATCTGTGGAAATCTCGCCGTATGCGGCGCACATCTATGCGCTGCCCGTGCAGTTTCTGGATCTGCACAAGATACGCACGCCCATTGTCAGCTGCGAGGGCTTCGATCTGAAGCACTTCGACGACATGGTGCAGGTGAGCTGTCTAAGCCACAAACTGGTTGGGGAAACCCAATTAAATTTGTTCTTTATCCCGTCAAGCGTTCTGCGGATCAAGCCTTGTCCCTGGTGGAGGCGCAGCCGCTCTGGGAATATCCCTGCCGCGCCCTGGCGCAGCCGCAGCAGGTGCTCAGCGTAAAGTTTGCCAACTTTGGCGCGGAACAGCACAATCAGGGCTGCCTGGAGCTGACAGCGTGAGTAGCCTGTTCCAAAACCCTGCAACCTAATCTATCTTACACTCCTCTTTCAGCGATGGAGACTGCAATGGCGTCGCCTTGTGGGTTGACTGGCAATTAGTGGAAAATGTGAGTCCAAAGTCGCTTGTGAGCAGCGGACCCCTGGAAACCCCAGTGCCCGGTCAGTTTGTTAAGTGGGACATGTTTGTGCGCCAGGGCGTGCACTTTATCGCCCAAAAGACGACGGGTGGCAAAACGCACCTGAATTGGAGCACCACATTCCGGCCACTGCTCGGCGAGCTGAACTTCAATTTTACGCTACGCGAGAAATGCGAATAAAACACACGATTTCAGCACAAGAATTTAGACAAGATACATTTAACAAGACCACAACCACGGCTCTATGTCGCGGGTATCTCTTGCTCCATGTGGGTGAGTACAATGTTGCGATCGGTCTCCGCACTGGGACTCGTGACCTTCTGGCCAAACTCGCCGCCTCGCAGACGCAGACGCAAGTCGAGCGCACGAATATCGGTCATCAGTGAGTGCTGCTTGTTCTCCAGATCCACGTCGATCTTCTGCGCGTGGTCCGACAGCAGATTGAAGTTGGCCTTGGCATCGTCGATTTTGGCGTTGAGCGAGCGGCGTATTTCGCGCAATTTTTCCACCTCGGCACAGAGGAAATCATGCGCCTGATCCATGCACAGCTCCATGCCGCTGCGCTGTGCCCGATTCTCCAGGCGCGTCTCGGCCAGCTTCAGTGAATTTGATTTGTCGCGCAGCGCATCCTCCAGCTGCTGTATCTCGCACTGTGTATTTTCCATCTCCTCCTTCATCTGGAGCTTCTGCCACTCGAGTTCGTTGCGCGCCCGCTGCGTCTCAAAGACGCGCTTGCGTATCGTGTGCTCCGCCTTGTCCTGCTGCGCCTGCAGCATGTTGCGCGCTTTCTCGCGGCATACGAACAGCGCCTCCCGGATGGCCGAGGTATCCGCCAGTTCGTTCTCGGCCAGCTGCTTTATGTTCTTCACATGGCCGAGCCAAGCCTCGTAGGAGCAGGAGCTGTCAATGTTCAGGAACGGTTAGAGAAGCTAATTTTAGCAGGATATGCCTACCTTTTGGGATTACGCAACGGATCCGGCTTGTAGGATAAGGTAGCCGAATTGCGATCCAGCGCCAGTTGCACATTATCCAAGTCCACCGCCTCAACTTTGTTCTCGATCTCCATGCCGATATTGAAGCGGACCTCCTCTAGGCGCGTCAGCTTCTCCCACGCCTTCTGGCAGCGATCGGCCAGCAGGCGCTGATTGTTCTCCATTATCATCAGCTCGGTCTTGATCTCCTTGTCGGGCTCATCGTAGGTCATCTCGGAGCCCAAACGGCTGTCGCGCATGGTGAGCACCTCGCTTATCACCGATATCGGGGCGGACAGCGCGTCCAGCTCGCGTTCCGTCAACGCCTTCTCGTTCTCCAGCGATTTAATCTCGAGCTCGATGCGCTCAAACGTCTTGGCAATGATATCGCGCCAGCTATTCAGCTCCTCAATGCTGCAAATGCGTACACAAAATATGAGTCCGGAAAATTCATCAAGGATCTGTCCAACTCACCGAACCCTGAGCGCCTCGTTTGTCTCGTAGTTCGCCCAGTCGCCTTCGATGCGGGTCTCATTGCGCAGCGTGCGCGCGGAATGGCGCAGGGCGAAGGCATCCGCCCGACGGGAATCCGCCACGTTCCGCAGACGAGTCACTCGAGCGTTCCAATCGGCCAGCGAGATGTGCTGCAGCGGTTTCTCCATTGTTGTCACCGTATGAAATGCCATTGCAATCCTTACAAAATCAATTTATTTCTATTATATTTTATAGCAAAAAAAAGGGAAAAACAAAAATATGTTTGCTCTTTTTCAGGGAACACGTGTTTTCAACTTTAACTCGGAACGCACACTAAAGAAATTTTGTTATAAGGTCAGTCAAGTTTGTTTATGCGATGGCTACTAGATCACCAAGGGGTTGCCTAGGCTTTGAGGTCAGTAGAGAGTCCTTAGTAACTGTTGTTTATTTAAACAAACTGTTTGATCCTACAGTAAAGTCAGTAATCCGACCTTACTCATATAGACCTTTGCGAGATATATTGGAGAAGAAATTGATTAATTTCTTAGTCTGTCCAGAAAAAAGTTAATCTAAGTTAGATCGAAAGGGTTATGGTATCTACTACTTCTAAAGCAAAGAAATAAAGAGTCATTTAGCCAACTAGGTTTATAAAGTAGCCTGCTGAAGAACGATTAGGAAAGCAAACTAAACCATAAGCCGTAAGGCAAGCAAACAAAAATAGATTCTAAATAGAGTTAACTCATTCCTAGCGACCAACCTTTAATAAACCCATTATAGATTTTGTTTTAGTTTTTATTAAGAATAGTCAATATATAAATTAGAGAATACAGCTGGACATTAAGGAATTCTCAATGAACGTCTCCAAAGATATTGAAAGCGAGATCAGGTTATATAAAGACTTCTTTCGACAATTTGGAGATTAAACGACGTCACTGAATGTCTGAATAATGAAAATATTTATTGCACAACATTTAAACCCCTCAATCTAGATATTTACACATCTAGACTAAGACAAAAAAAAATTCAAGCTGCATTGAAATATTTTCGTTGTTAGGCGTTATTTATTTAAGCAGATATTGTCTTAACCCTAAATAAAGTCATTATACTTATAGAGTGGGATAAAACTCTTGCAATTCGTAGGCAGGTTTCTCCCTGCTTTTGTTGCTATTCCCTTGCAGTACTCGGCTCAGAGATTCCTGCAGAAAATACAAGCGCATTAACTTAGGTAGGTTCCGCTCCTAAAACTTCGGTACTATGTTCTCCATGTGTGTGACTAGGATATTTTTATCGGTCTGTGCGCTGGGATTGGTATACTGAAATCCAGCTTCCTTTTTCCTGAAAGCCTCACGTATTTCCAGGGCCCGTTTGTCGGTCATAAGTGCGTGCTCCTTCTTTTCGAGGTCCGTAGTGACCTTTAGCGCATGTTCCGCCAGCAGATTGTAATTGGCTTGGGACTCTTCGATTTTCGCCCTGAGGCAACGATGGATCTCACGCTGCTTCTCGACCTCCAGGCACAGTGCATCGTGCACATAGTCAAAGCACAGTTCAGTGTCGGGTCGCAGTGCTCGATTCTCCAGACGCGTCTCGGCCAGCTTTAGCATGTTCGTTTTGTCGCGCAACGATTCGTTCAACGCCTCCAGGTCCTTCATGGCACTGGTCATCGCATCCTTCATCTTGGCCTGCTGGTACTCGAGCTCGTTACGCGCCCGCTTCGTCTCAAAGATCCGCTTCCGTGTGATGTATTCGGTGCGCTCCTGTTGGGCCTGCAGTACGGTGCGTGCCTTCTCCCGGCACACGAACAGCGTCTCCCGCATGGCCGCCGCATCGCGCAGCTCGTTCTCGGCCAACTGTATTATGCTCTTCGTCTGTTCCAGCCAGCTCTCGTAGGAGAGGCAGCTGCAATTAGATTTGAGATCAGAGTCGGAAATAGTTATCTACAAAAAACTTTTACTTTTTGGGGGAACGCAAGGCATCCATTTTAAATGATATTTCCATCGAATTGAGGTTGAGGTCACGTTGCGTCCTTTCCAGATTGATTGTCTCGAGTTTCTTTTCGATATCCATCGAAATCTTATGGCGCACATCCTCGAGACGATTCAGCTTCTCAAACGCCTTCTGGCAGCGATCCGCCAGCAGGCGCTCATTGGTTTCCAATATCATCAGCTCCTTCTTGATCTCCACATCGGGTTCATCGTAGGTTATCTCGGAACCGAGGCGACTGTCTCGCATAGTGATAATATTGCCGATCATCGCTATGGGCCCGGACAGCGCGTCCAGCTGCTGTTCCATGAGCACCTTCTCCGCCTTGAGTGCCTGCGTCTCGTTCTCGACGCGCTCACAGGTCTTGGAGATGATCTCACGCCACTTAGTTAGCTCCGCAATGCTGCAAAAACACGTACAAAGGATAAGTTCTGGTTAATTTTTAAACGTCTCTCGCAAACCCACCGCTCAGTCAGCGCCTCGTTGGATTCATAGGTCGCCCAGTGGCCCTCGATGCGCGTCTCATTGCGCAGCGTCCGGGATGTGTTCTGTATGATACGGGCATCGGTCTGTCGGGCGTCCGCCACGTTTCGCAAACGATTCACGCGGGCGTTCCAGTCGGACAGCGCGATGTGCGGCAGGGGCTTCTCCGTTGTGACCACCGAATGGAAAGCCATATTGAATCAGTTTCTGTTATCTTTGTGTAGTATTATTACAATATATAAATTACTCGAGTATTTGTTGTTTGTGTTTTCTATGAAGATTCACGGTGCGAATGAACTTTTTCAAATATAGTTTATAACACGTTCTCGATTTGT
The DNA here is from genome assembly GCA_004143825.1 of Drosophila micromelanica. NCBI lineage: Eukaryota > Metazoa > Arthropoda > Insecta > Diptera > Drosophilidae > Drosophila > Drosophila micromelanica. Next base: position 80,434 of record SCDY01000392.1, read on the forward strand.
TTGGACGTTGGCTACTAGATCGGGCCACGTTGGCATAGAAAACAGTTGCTAAGCATTTGCTTATTTGCTTATTAAAAGTATAATATATTTTTTTCAGTTTTATAATTGCCAATTACATTCAGTATAGAAACGTGTTAACCGATTAGATCTTTTCAGTTATGTCCTTTGAGTTGGTCAGCTCAATGTTGCGGTCGGTCTGGGCAGAGGGATTCGGCTTCTCAATGATAATTTCCTCATTGTTGCTGTGTCCCTCTAGCGCTCGCTTGTCCGCGTCCAGACTGTGCTGCTTCTTCTCCAAATCCTCATCAATCTTCTGAACATGAGTCGTTAACATACTCAAATTGTCCTTGGCCTCGATGAGCTTGTTCGAGAGACAAAGGCAGATTTCGCGCAGCTTCTCCACCTCCGAGCATAAAAAGCGATGCGCATCGTCCAGACACAGTTCGGGAATGCAGCGCATTGTGCGATTCTCCAGTCGCGTCTCGGCCAGCTTCAGGGAGCTCCTCTTGTCGCGCAGCGACTCCTCCAAATCCTCGATTTCGCACGTGGTATTCTTGATCTCCTCGCGCATCCTTAACTGCTGCCACGCGAGTTCGTTGTACGCTTGCTGAGTTTGGAAAATGCGAGAGCGTAAATGGAAATCGGTACGCTTCTTCTGCGCCTCGAACAGGATGCGGGACTTCTCCCGGCACACGAAGAGCGATTCCCATATGGCCACCGTTTCGGCCATCTCATTTTCGGTTATCTGCTTCATATTTCTCGTATGGTCCAGCCAGTTCTCATACGAGCAGCAGCTGCAAACATTTAAACATAATCTCATACATATAAATAAAAAGCTCGACTTACGATTTGGGTGCCCGCATCGAATCCGGCTTGAAGGATTTATCAGCTGAACCGCGATCAAGCGCACGCTGAGCTCTGTCGATTTCGACAGTTTCTATCTTGTTTGTCAGCTCGGATTTGATCTTGTATTTCACCACCTCGAGGCGCGACAGCTTCTCCCACGCCTTCTGGATTCGATCGGCCAGCAAGCGCTGATTGTTCTCCAGTATGTACAGTTCATTCCTAATCTCAGAGACCGGCCGATCGTTGGTCATCTCCGCTGCGAGGCGACTGTCGCGGTCCAAGAACAACTTGTTCATGTTCGCTAGGAAGTCCGCCTGCTCGTTGAGGTGGACCTCCGCCGCCTTCTTCTCATCGTCGAGGTTCTGAATCTCTTTTAGCAGGCGATCGTATGCATTAGAAATGATCTCACGCCAGGTGTCCACCTCCCCAATGCTTTAAAGGGACTACTTAAGACCAGGGCAATACAAAATAAAAAATAAAAATGTAGTACCCACCGACGGTCGAGGCTCGCGTTGGAGTCGTAGTTCGCCCACTCGCCCTCAATTCGTGCCTCGTTGCGCAGCTGCCGGGATGAATTTCGTATGTTGCAAGCATCAGCTCGACGTGTGACGGCCACATCACGCAGGCGATCCGTCCGGTTTTGCCAATCGTACATCGCGAGATGCGGCATGGGCCTTTCCATGGTGGATATCAAGTGTGGAGCCATAATGGTAGATGTAGTGTTTATATTTGTGTATGTTGAATATTGTATATATTCTCCGAAGTGTTGTGTTGTGAATGTAATTTTCTGTCGTGTTTGTATTTAATGTAAAAATCTATTAATATTATAGCCTACTAAAAATCTATTTTTTTGCATTTCTACCTGCCTGCAATAATTTATGAAAATATTTATATGTAAAGCTTTCCAATTCCATTCCAAAGTAAACCGATTTTCGCGATTGCTAGCAGTTTGGTCATGATTTGTCTCAGAGATTAATTTATGTGGACAAATACTGCCAAACATCATAATTTAGTTATATTTCACTGTGATTGACTACACTCGACCGTTTCAAAAAAAAACTGCTAATAATATTTGCACTGCTTAAATTATCGATTCACATTTCAGCTCGATTGGCTCTCTACTTGTGCTATCGATATAACTCAACTCAACTTTGTGCGATAGTTTTTTTAACTCATTTGCCATCACCAGCAACTGCTGCTGTTTACAGTTTTTTAGGCTGAAAATCGCTCGAAAAAGGATAATTAACACTAAGGAAGGGTGTGCAGAGGAAACGCTTTGGTTATTCAAGACCAGAACCATTGACATATCAAGCTGTGCAGTGTGAGCGACGGGCGGAGGGGTGTTTAGCGCTTGGCTGCATTAAAGGTGAAGGGCAACAGAGGTGGCAAGGACATCAGGGACAGGAACAGGACGCCTCACAATGGCCACGTGCAATCGCAATCTAAACGATAACTGTGACAATACGTCCACATGCCACGCCAAATGCCCGCCTCCGGCCATAAGCCTCAACGTGCTGCCCGACGAGATACTCGAATTCATATTCACCTATTTGCCGCCCTATGGAGACTTGGAGCACTGCAGCCTGGTCTGCAAGCGTTGGCAGTTGGTCGTGAAGAGTGAGCGTGGAATGGAATTTTGCTTTTTATATATTTATAATCCATCTATATATTCATTCCCTTAGATCTTGTGCGCCGCTCGCAATTGAATCTGGAAAAAGGCCTGTCCGACTTTCGGCTGCGCTGGGAGGTCTACTCACAGCAGACCGCTGCCTCCTTGGAGGCGAACAGTCCGAGCATGCCCAAGGGTATGCCCATGCCCATTATTGCCGGCCGTTTTGCACACTCGTCCGTGCGCCGGGGCAACTCGATGTATGTGTTTGGCGGAGGCTCCTCATCGGATACGACTTTTAATGATCTGTGGCGCTTCGATTTGACGCACATGCGGTGGTCGCGTCCACTGGCCACTGGCACGTACCCCTCGCCCAAGGGCAGCGCCTCAATGGTTGCCTGGCGGGACAAGCTCGTGCTGTTTGGCGGCTGGCGCTATCCCTCGCTGCATCCGCCCTACCAGCCATGGTGCCTGTTCGATGAGCTGCACTACTACGATCTGGCCAAGGATCGCTGGCTGGCGCGCAACTCGCTGCCCTGCCCGCCACCCATGGCCGGGCACTCGGCCACCGTCCACGGCAATCGGATGATTGTGTTCGGCGGCTATCAGATCAGGGAGGACGTGAATGTGAACTCGAACGACACTTGGGTGCTGGATCTGGAAGAGCAGCGCTGGTGGCAGCCGATCTTTGTGGGCAATACGCGCCCAGCGCCGCGCTACGGTCAAATCCAGGTGGAGCTGGACAAGCATCATCTGCTGATCGTTGGCGGTTGCGGCGGCGCCAACCGCGTCTACACGGATGCTTGGCTGCTGGACATGACGCGCGACGCCTGGTCCTGGAAGCAGCTGAACGTGCGCAACAAGCACTTTGGCGCCGTGCACATGTGGTGCAATCCCGGCTGCAGGGTGAACAATTTTCTGGTTGTGGTAGGCCCCTCGCCCAAAATGCCCCTGGACTTTCAGATCATGAAGCAGAGCCGGGTGCCCGTCGTTGGCGGCAGTGCCTTACGCTTCGCCGGCCTTGGCCAAGCGCCGGCACCGCCGCCGCCCCTCTACCCGCAGCAGCAGCCCGGCCAGCGAGTGCCGCTGCCAGCGCGTCGGCCAGGTGTGGCCGATGGCCCGCCCGATCAGCAGCAGCTTGGCAATAATGGACGGCAGGGCGGCGCTGCGCTGGCGCCACAGGAGCAGTACTTGGCCAATAGGCGGGCCATACTCAATCGAAACATGCAGCAGGCGCAGCTGTTCGTGCAAAACAACAATGTCAACAACAACAACAATAGCAACAACAACAACAACTATCAGCCACGCTCAGGCAGGCTTAGCGATTTGCATGCGCCGCCTGCACCAGCCGGAGGCGGAGCCACTGTCGGAGCAGCACCCGTCGCAGCAGCGCCAGCGGCGTCACCAGCAGCGGATGGCGATGCGGACGCTGCGCAGCGGCTGCAGCGAAATCTGGCGCTGCGCTGTCGTGACAACGAGCCGCTGCTGCCCAAACGCTTCGACGAGCACTACGAGGTAAGTGGCCTTACGATGTGTCCCATGGCTTGGCTGTTAATTCTTTAAATTGGCCCGCACAGGATCCTTTTCGCATGGCCGCCTTCAATGTGCCCGGACGGTCGCGCAGCGCCTCGCGGGATCACAGCGAGCGCATTCGTCGCATGGAGGAGAAAATGAATGCGATTCGGAACTCACGACGCAGTGCGCCCGCCCATGTGGAGCCACAAACGTTGCGGGCACCCTCGCCGAAGCGCCTCAGATGCAACGTGCAATCGCTGTTCGTGTGCGACATCTCCAGCTTGCTGCAACGCGACGCGAACAGGGAGCCCGGCCTGGACTGGGTGGAGTACAAGAATTTTGGTGTGCTGAGCGGTGCACCCGATCGCCTCATACTGTCCAGCCTGATAGCGGGCAACGGGGAGCTGATTCTATTTGGTGGCGTGCACAAGGAGACGCTGACGGACATCACGCACCATGTGTCCAATTCCATACACTTTCTGAGTGTACCACGTGATATTATCTAAGCGCAGGCACGAGCCATAACAACTACACACACACACAAACACAAACACATATTAAGCTATATATTTCTGTTAGCCTAAGTTATTGCTAGACCTCAGAGCCGGGCGTGAGCCTTGACTTTACTGCATCCTCTAAATCCTTTAAATTAGTTGCTGCGTTTAGAAATTAAATTTGAGTTAACATTGTAAAAATATCTTAATTAAACGGGGTGAACATTATATATACATATGAATAGAATACTTCTTGTGCCAAGCGGGGCAGGTGCGTCGGGGCAGCCAGAGAAGCACATACACACATACACACACACACACACACACACACACACACACAAGCGTACACACGTGCATGAGCTCGAGGGACCAGCCTCCCAATGTTCATATACCAGTTTGTAAAGCCGCATGCCAAAGTCAAAGCCAGGCCAAAACATCTGCCAACGACAGGTAACAAATATAAAGAATGGCAAATGAACAGGCCAAGTCGACTTGTCGTTGCTCTTATATTAAAACCAACCTTTAAATACTTATCATAATTGAAATTATCATTTTAAAATTCACCTTAAATTAACAAGAACATAATTGGATAAGTCATATTTCTGTTGATTATTTCGATTACTAAGCATGTGACTACAATTGTGACTACAAATTCAATATGCCGCACCCGTTGTAGTGCATATTTATATGAGTTACAGAAATAACTTTGGCTGCTGAAGAGGCTATTAAAGGGTTCAAGGCTGCGCCAATCACAACGGCAGCACAAAACGAAGCCGCTTAATTTGTAATCTCAACTAGATGCTGGATGAATAGAGCGAAAAACACTCTCTCGATCAGCATTGAACAGCTTAACTAAACAAATGTTTGCAGGAATTAAATGCTTGTTGATCCGCATTAAATATACAATTGAACGAGAGGGCAGAGAGAGCGGCTCGTTGCAAACGATTGAGAGAGTGGAGCGCATGGCCCCTTCCCACGATTGAGAGATCTAAAGAGTGCGCTCTCAACTATGGTACCCTTTCAGAGAGCAGCTAACGAACGATAAAGTTGCGTTTTGCATGCTCCCAGCGTTCAGTTGAAGGTGGCGCGTTGCGCTGAACGGTTCGTGCGTTCGTCTAATCCCTCGTTCGCCTCCCCCTCTCAGTGATAGCAGCTGACAAAATCGGTCAAGTTCAGCTCCTTTCCAGAACAGAATAATTGAATTTAATTAAGCTACAGTTAACTATGCGCAAAGTTCGCTTTTATTGCGCTTTTTAAACGAAAAAAGAAAAGTGTAAATTATAAATACTCAAGAACTTGTCACAGTGCCAAATATTATGCACAAATAAAAGGTGTATTTTTCGGTTTCCAACGAAAAATTTAACAAAATTTATTTCAAAGGTCGCGAAAATATATAAAACATAAGTCAAGGAACAATAAAAAAAAATTTAAAAAACAGCAGCAAGGTGCTTATGTAAAGTGCTGTTGTTGTCCGGAGGTATTACTAATTACGGTTGACGATCGCCAAACCCCTCGCCTCGTCTCGCCCCGCCCCGCTCCTCTTGGACAATAACAAACAATCTGCGCAGCAGATTATATATAGAAATAATCAAAGGTAAATATGCAGCTTCCAGAGATTGAGTGTCTTAAATCGATTCTTTGGAATTGACGTTCGAAATTCTGAGTTATTCCCCGCAAAGTTAAAGCCAACAAATTTTTACATGCACCCTACACACGTCGAGTTGATCAGTTCTTGAACACACAAATCACTGATCGATTATTATTATTATTTATTATGCTATTATTGTTATTTATCAGTTTACTTAACGTCTGAATGTAAACACTTTAAACCGGTTATTTATTACCCGTGCGCGAAACATAAATAATGAGAGTCGGACACTCTCTCTTCTTCTCTCGCTCGCTCTTGAGATAAACACGAGTAATGGGCGCGACATGCCGGCATTAGAATTGTTAGAACGCAAATTTCATAGTATTCGTATTTATATATACACAATATATGTGTATATGTATATATATTATTGATAAACAAAGTCGAGTAGACTCGATCTCACTGTATTTTAATTGAATTTTGTCAGCGCTTGCGTCATGAACTTTTCAGAGGCAATTTTAGCAAAGGTGATTTATTCGAGAGGTGGAATTTCTTATCAGCCACACACAGATTAAAGGGTTTGCCTGACTGAAAAACAAATAAAAATAATAAAAACATATTTCAAGGTAACAAATTATTGACCAACGTGTGGGCAGTATTAAGTGTAATTATAAGTATGCGATATAGTTGTAAGCTAGCAAACATTTCAGTTTGTTTTAAATAACTTTACAGTCTGTGACTTAAGAGAGTATATTAAACATAAAAAGATTACCCTAAAGAATTCGAACATCGGTTGATTTTCTCTAGTGGTGCAATTTTGATAAAAACAAGTTTGCTCGAAATATCTTAAAAGACAAAAAGTTAAATGGGAGATAAGAGACATAGTGATACGATTTTGCAGCCTCGTACCAAAGACAATATAAAGTGTTTATATTGTCTTTGCTCGTACTCTGTCAACTTATTTTTAATCAACATTTGATCAATTTGATTTTGACATGATAATAGCTTACAAGCTGATAAGTAAGTTTAACTCTCGAAAAGGAATATGTCTATTTTACTTTGTATTTCGTGATCCTCTGCAATGGCATAATTATGCATTATTATTTACAACCTATTAAAAGGGTATGCTCGCGTCGGTTTCTCCTAATTTGCTATGCAAAACGAGGGAAAGGCAGAACCCGAAACTGATTTCTAAAATTCGCCCATTGATTGATGCTGTGTTAGCCAAAGATAAAACTGGTTTTCTATTAGCCCAACCGCTGTTCTTATTATTAACAGCATTTTTCTGGTTGCAGATGAGCGCTGGGTCTGCCCTGGAGCTGCCTTTGGGGCAGCGCAAGGAGCCGGCGAGCGTGGGCACATTGCTGGGCCGGCGGTACGGGGAGCTGCTGCAGGCGGAGAAGCACACGGACTGTGTGTTCCACGTGTGCGAGCAGCAGCTGAAGGGGCACAAGCTGATCCTGAGTGCGGCCAGTCCGGTGTTCGAGGCCATGTTCTATGGGCCGCTGCAGGAGCCGGAACTGGAGCCGGAGATCGAGATACACGACATCAGTGCGCCGATCTTCAAGGTGCTCCTGGAGTACATCTACACGGGCAGCGTCGACTACGAGTGCATGCAGCTGGAGGCGTGCATCGAGCTCTACTATGCCGCCGAGAAGTATCTGCTGGACGAGCTCATCGCTGACGCCCTGGTGGCCATCACGCGCAAGCTGCGCTTCTCCAACGTCCTGCCCGCCCTCGAGCTGAGCGTCTGCATGGGCCTGGACAGCCTGCTCGAGGTGTGCATGTCGTTCTTCATGCGCTGCTGCGTCAACAACGATCAGTACATGAGCTACCTGAAGGCGCACTATGTGCACGTGTCCAAGGAGTGCGTCAAGTCCATTATCGCCGCCTGCAAGGAGCCGCACAAGCTGCTCCTCTGGTACGTCTACGAGTGGACGCAGCAGGAGTGCGACGATGCCGGGCTCGGTGATGCCGCCACCTGGCAGGTGACCGCTCCCGTCGATGCCACACACTGTCCCGCCCCGGCGCCCGCCACCCTCGTCGAGCGCTGCTACTACAAGGCCTGTCGTCCGCTGACCGTCGACGCCGAGTCGCATGTCTGGCGCCTGGGCCTGAAGTGCTCCCGCTTCATCTCCGTGCTGGGCCTGGTGCTCAACAGTCGCCTGGCCCCCAGCCTGACCTGCAACTTCGGCCACGTGCCGCAGGAGTATCACGAGTCGCTGCGCATCGATCTGTACGTGGACGGCGCAGACGAATCCGTTTGGACGCACATCGTCCAGAACCAGACAACGAAATACAATTGTGATCTCCACCTGAGCTGGAGCCGCGACGAGGCCTGCGTGCTGACGCCCGAGGTGAACTACGTGCTCCAGCTGGGCTGGGAGAGCAGCGCCTACGGCGCCGAATATCCGTGCAGCCTGCAGTCCGGCCTGGTCGATGGCATCCGGTTCATCGACGGGGACAGCTTCAGCGGCAGCCCGGTGAAGGGACTGCGCTATGCGAACCTAGTTTAGAGCTTTCGTTTAGATAAATTAATTCGTAACCTTTGTGTATTTATTGCCATAAGTTAATGTACGAGCGTCCGAGTTCAATAAACTGAATTTTTTGATAAAGCAAACAAAAAAAGCAATGAAATTCAACGGTTATTTGAAAGGTTACGAACAAAAGAGCGTGCTGCACGAGGGTGTGACGTCACAAAAACGATAAGGAAGAGGCCGCTATTGACTGCGAGCATATTGCATCCTGCATAGGCATTAAATCATTGGCTTATACAACATTTAGAATAGTTAGTAATCAGTGCTTACAGCGTTAAAAAAAGTTTGAATGATTAATTTAAGAGCTAAATTGAGAGATTTCCGTGATTGTGACGTCACAGTACCAAGACAGAAGAATTTCTGGCAATACCCAATCGGGTTTTTATCAAACACAAAAAAAGCCGGTTTGCGTCGGGTTTGTTGTCGTCAGCTGTTCATTCATCTTAAGTAAACAAGAATATTTAATTGTATAAGAAGCACACGCTTTTAAACAGACCTGTTTTGAATTCGGATTTATTTAATCGTACATACATTTAAATTTATAAAAATTCATATAAAAGATCATCAATTTACCATCACATATCCCATATTGATTGCCCTATTATTTGTCTACTGGGTAATATCGCGCACTGTGATATCGCCATTCACACACATCAACTAAAGTTATCGAACTTTCGCGTGTCCATCACTATCATTGCAGCAATTTTCATTTGCGGCCAAACAAAATGACAATTTTGTATAAAGTCGAAAGCCGGCGTCAATTTGGCAATGGCAAAGACAGCAGCGTATTTCCACACAAGGTGGTGCTCTGCTCTGTCTCCTCGCGCAACATAATCGCGTTCAGCGCCCTGCAGAGCCTCTCCAGCCACGTCTACGTCTGCGACATCGTGACGCCCTGGCAATACTACAAGGTTTGTGCGTCAAAGGCGTTGATCAATGCTCTGGAGTGGAGCGCTAGTGGGGAGCAGCTGCTGCTGGGCTATATAGGCGGTCGCGTGGAGATCTGGCAGCCCAAGGAGCAGGCGCTGAATGTGTGGCAGCTGCAGTACTTTGCCAACGTGCCCAGCGAGGACATTATCCAGGCGAAGTTCTTCCACAACGGCAAGGGCGTCATCTTCAACACACAAAAGAAGGATCACACCTACTATGGCGAGAAGTTTGAGCGGCTGGAACAGCGGCCCACACTAACCGGCTTCGGCGGCGTTGCCACCGAAGGTTGCATACTGCTCACCTCCTCCGGCCTGTTGGCCGCCTTTGCGCTACCCCAGCTGCAGAAGCTGCCGCCCAATGGCAACAGCGCCACGGAGCCACCGCCGCCGCAGAGCAGCGAACAAATCGAACTAACGCCCGCCACGCACAGCATTGGGAACTCGCGCAGCTACATCGAGCACTGCAGCATCCTGCCCAGCGCCAGCGGAGCGCTGCACATAGCCTACAGCCTGGGCTGGCAGCAGCATCAGCAGCTGGTGCATTGCTTTAAGGTGGGCACATCATGGATAAACACCTCTTAATACATTTTATATTTAAATGAGCAATTCGTGTCCAGGTCTCGCTGCAGTTGGAGGGCGAACGGATTGCCATCAAGTCCGAGTCGCTGGCGAGCATTTTTTTAAATACAACGAGCGCTCCGCTCGAGAGCCGCCGCATTGCCCAGCTGCTGTGGACACGGGTGGCCAACGAGGATGTCATTTACGTGGTCTTTGGCTGCGGCGATGCGCCCAGCCTGCTGGAACAGTGGACGCTGACGCGCCGACACCAGAATGTTCACGCCCTGCTCCAACAGACGTCCTCGGCGTCGGCAGCTAGCAGCAAGCCCGTCGACTATGTGCCCAGCGAAAGCTGGGAGCAGGTGGCCAAGTTGCAGTTGAGCGCGCCAATTTCGCAGCTGTGCAGCACGCGGCTCGTGGCCGCCGACTGCGAGCAGCTGTTTGCCATCCTGCAGGACAACAGCGTGCAGGTGCTGGAGCCGGGCACACTGAAGCAACTGAATCACACGCAATTCGAGCGTGATGGCGAAACGAGATTCGTGTGCGCCGATTTGACGCCCACCAGCCAAATGCTGCTCATCTTCGACAGCCACGCCCAGCTGCACGCCATGCAGACGCCCATGCTGAGGCAGAACGCGAGCACCATGCAGCTGCTGCTGATGCTGCTCGAATACTGCATTGTGACGGGCGTGGACGCGAGCGATGTGCTGCTGCTCAATCTGGGCAATCTGGAGGCGCTGGTGGAGAAGCTGACGGACAACTTTACGCGACAGCCGTCGTATGTCCGCCAATTCTATTACGCCAACTTTCTGGCCCTCAAGAGCAATCTGTGCCGGGCGCAGCAGCATGAGTTCGATAATCTCATCATTCTGCACGCGATTTCCAGCACGTTCAAGAGCCTGCTGCGGCCGTCGGATTTGGGCTGTCAGGACAAGGGGCCGGCGGACAATCTGGCCATGAAGCTGGCCGAATCGGTGCCGGATGTCGACACGGTCCTGCTCAATCTGGACCCCAAGGACTTTACCGTCGAGCCCATGATGCTGCAGAGTCTGCAACAGCTGATCCAGTGGGTCACCGATCTGGCGCTGAACACGCTCCACCGCCTGCCCGAGGAGGTGATGAAGGGCAAGCTGGCCGGCAAGCGCGCCAGCTACGACATCAGTCGCGACATCGTCGCCATTGGCAGTCTGCGCGAGCTGCTCGTCATGATACGCATCTGGGGTCTCCTCAATCCGCAGTGCCTGCCCGTGTACACGAAGACCATGGACAACATCGATGTGCTGGCCATCTTGTTCCGGCTGCTCACGCGACTGGCACAGAACGCCGCCGAACCGGACGAGCTGCTGCTGGACGAGTGCAGTCTGCTGTCCAAGCAGCTGCTCATTCCGCAGCTGTCCAAGCACAATCCCACCACGCTGCTCAGCGCCCAGGGCTATGCGGCAGTTAAATCCGGCCAGCTGACGTTCACATCGCTGGTGGAGCCGGCCGGACTGCAGGACATCGAAATGGAGCAGGTCGTCTTTGCAAACTGCGTCAAAGATGGCGTCAGCAATCTGCAGCTGGGTGCCGGACCCAGCACCATCAGGCGCTGTGCCCGCTGCGGATTCGTCAACAGCGCCAACAAAGTGGCCAAAACATCAGCCCTAAAGGCGTGGTGCAACAAGTGGCTGCATTGCCACTGCGGCGGCTTTTGGAAGCAGATAAATTAGTTTAAATATAAATTAAGAGCTTTTAGTATTTTAGTTAATAAAACTGCATTAAGGAAAAAGAAAAGTATTTTAGTTAATAAAACTCCATTAAGGAAAAAGGCATGTGAGCCAGTGTTCATATCTGAGGCTAGTGCAGGTTGGGCTTCAGAGAACGCGAGTAAAAAAGCGGGAGTGCTTCCCATTGTTCCAGTCGTTTTCCCTAACCTTTACCACCTTACTGTAATTTAAATTATACGTATATAGATGTATATATTTGTGAAAATTCCATCTTATTTAAAATTCGATTTTGCTGCTGCGATAAGTGCTACTATGACTATCGCTTATAAAAGTTATCGTGGTACCGGTACCAATGCAAACTGCAATACTATCGGTGCCACCACGCTATCGATAGCAGCACAGTTTCTTATTAGCCTATTGATAAATACAAACAAGAATTGGCTTGAAAATAATTTTCGTATTACATCTTGTAAACTCCGCCACAAAATGAACATAAACTTGCCCAATTTCAATATGAAGAACCTGGTGAAGGAGGCGGGCAGTACAATATCACGCGTCGTGCAGGTAAATAACGCTTAGGCAATAGCACAAAACCCAATTGTGTTTGGGGCTTGGGGTTTTTCATTGGGGTTTTGGGTGTGGGTGGCATTTTGGGGCTGCGCACGCGATTGACTATTTTTTTTTCTTCGCTTACCCTTGCCCTTTGCACCTTTTTGTGTGCAGCTCACAGAGGAGAAACTGGGCACCACCGAGCGCACCGAATATGATTTACACTTTCAAAGTCTCGCGGAACGTGCCGACGTGACCAAAACATGGACGGAGAAAATCGTACGCGACACGGAATCGGTGCTGATACCGAATCCGCAGAATCGCGTCGAGGATTACATATTCGAGAAGATTGAGAAGTCGAAGCCGAAGCGCTTGAGCAATCTGGAGCATCTGGCGCTGGACATGATCGAGGCGGGCGGTGACTTTGGCCAGGACATGCCCTACGGCCAGGCCCTCATCAAGGTGGGCCAGGCTGAGCAGAAACTGGGCCAGTGCGAGCACGACTTCATTGCCACCTCGGGCATCTGCTTCACGCAGCCATTGCGCAAATTTCTCGAGGGCGAAATGAAGACCATTAGCAAGGAGCGCGGCATTCTGGAGACGAAGCGGTAAGCCTGTCTGTGTGTGGTTACTAAATATATAGATATTTAATGAAATGTGTGTTCATTGGTTGTAGCTTGGACCTGGACGCGTGCAAGAATCGGGTGAAGAAGGCACGCAGCATGCTGGGCCAGCAGGCGGTAAGTGATGTGGTCTCGTTTTGGGTGTTAGCATTAAGCTCATTATGGATTTCTGCCTTTGCTTTTATACTTTTTGTGCTGCTTTTCCTCTGTGAATTGTGATTTATAGAAAGATGGCATTTCGCCAGAAGCTGTCTTGGAACAGGTATCGCCCAACAAGGCGCCTTTCAATGCTCTTGAACGCTGAATTTAAATTTTATTGAATTTTATTGATTTTGTATGCTAACAATTACTTGTATTCCAAATGCAGGCGGAGCGTGATCTGCGCGTGGCCCAGGCCGAGTTCGATCGCCAGTCGGAGATTACCAAGTTGTTGCTGGAGGGCATCAGCACGTCGCAGGCTTCGCATTTGCGCCACCTGCACGCCTTCATTCAGACCCAGGTGCGCCACTACAAACAGTGCGGCGATGTCATGGATCAGTTGCAGCGCGAGCTGGCCAAGTAAGTGCCTCAGCTGCTTCCCATATATATATGTATATATATTTATATATATATATATGTATTAGATATATGCATACTGAGTATACTTGTGTAGGCGGCACTTTATTTATCAATTTTTGCACTATCTCTGGCATTGTGTGTTCAGCGTTGCGTTTGTTGTTGACCTTTCGGTTTGTATTGTTTTGTGGTCTTACAGAATGCAGCCCGCCAAGCCGCGCCTCCGCATCAATAGCGAAGATGTCGACGGGCCTCCCAGCATAGTTTCGGCGCATTCCTGTGATTCCGATATCAATTCCCCTGCACTAGCCTTAGCACTAGATAGCTATTGCGATTACGATTTTGATAATGATCATGATCATATTGATGAGGCGGGCTTTAAGAACATTGACATTGGCCCGGCTAAAGCACTCACGAATCTGCTGGAAGACTTTGAGATAGAGTTCGATACGAGCGCCATTTCAACAGTTTAAACGAATGCAAATTGCAAATTAGAAATGCCTTGAATCAAAATTGAAACGAGCTTGGGTTAACATATTTCGTATACGTAAATTAGGCATAATATTTATATTGGTTGTTATTAATATAATAGTTGAATAGTTGTACGTTTTACGTTTTTCTGTTGTTGCGATAAGGGTTTCAATAGTAGCACCTATGCAAATCCAATCCACCCATAGTCAAACACAATCAAGTCATTTAACATTCTGCATCTGCGTCTTCCATCAGCTTGGGAGGCCCAACACCCTACACACCGATCGATCTGCATGATGCCGCCAAGTCCAGTGCCCACGGCGGCGCACGTAATGCGGGCAACAACAACAGCAGCGCCGGCCACAAAGCTAATCAGTCCATGCCGTTGAATGTGAACACCGATCAAATGCAACGTGCACGTGTCCTGTGCTCCTATGACGCCAAGGATCACACTGAATTGAATCTCAGCGCCAATGAGGTGAGTTGCTGCTCATAACCCCGGTTTTCTTGATAAAAACCTAAACCACAATCCTGCATTGGCAGGTCATCTTTGTCACCGAATGCTCACCTGTAAACGAGGATTACATGTACGGAAAGCAGGGCCTGATGAAGGGCCTGGTGCCGCGCGCTTTTGTTGAAATGCTCGATGAACAGCATGAGGTCACCCTCTAAATGGATAATCTCAAGCGCCAGTAACCAAAATAAAAAACATACATACTCAATAATTATGATAAATCAAAAAAAAAAAAAAAAAATACTCATAAACATTTAGAGCGAAGGCAATTGGACAATTAAATGATTAGTTCATACATAAATCATATGCAAATTATGCAAGAGAGTACAATAATTTATCAGAATAGACATATACAATATAGAACATATATATACACACATATTATATTAGAGAAAGAGCATTGCGCCCTAGCTTAGTCTATGTCGTTTGGTCTGTGTGCCTCATGTAAACCTCAAAATGCATTCCACCAACATCTAGAGATGATCCTTATAGCTAGTTCACCTATTCTTGCTCCGTGCTTTTAAAAAGGCCATTTGCCAGCTTATATTTAAATATATATATATATATTTATTAATATCAATTTAGCTAAAAAGAATCTCATCTCAAATATAAACTACAATTCAATTGTTTTTAAAATTCCTATAGAAAAAAAAACAAAACTCATTTATCTTCAAAATTAACTACTAGTAAACATATATTTATATAGTAAAAAAATGTTAAACCAAATTTCCAGACATTTATAATTGTTGCTAAACATAAAATTATGGAAGCCTTCAATTAATAAGCTTCTTAATCTCATATCAAACAAAGTATTATATTTTATGTTATTTTGCTAGTTGTTTATCCGTTAGTTAAATATATTTAAAATGTGCTTTAAACATATATACCTATTTATGAGATTGTTATCTACTACATGTCAACATATTCAAAAGTTAGTTTTATGTTTAACATGTATTAACGTCAATTTTGTTTAGTCTTTGTTAAATTTCGGTGCAATTTTCCCCAAGTCAATTAAAATATTGCTTGCTAAATTTAAGATAAGCCCACAAAAAGAAAGAAAAAAATAAAGAACACCAAGCCAAGCCAGACTTAGCGCTTAATCAAACAAAGAAATAAAAACTAAAATTAACTAATAAACGTACAATACAATTAAAAAAAAACACGCAAGCAAAAAAACAACGATTTTTAGGTTTTCAATGGAGTTTTAAATAAAGCAAGCACACCTTAAAATATGTAAAACTAATATATTAAATTATAAATAAATAATTGAGATAATAAATCACGTTTACAAACAGTTAGTTGTTTTATTTATTTGAAATAAAACCGAAATAAAATAAACAAAGCAACGAATTTACATTGAATGCAAAATTTGAATCACCCTCCGAAGTTTTTAATTCTGATACTATATATAAGTCAATATACTAATACCAAAAGTGCCCATCAGAATCAGAAAAACAATCGTAATCGTCATCTTCATCGTACTGCGACATATATTCGTCGTCATCTAAATCCTCGGACCTCTCGTGGGCCTCATCGAATATCAACAGCTCAGACATATCGAAAAAGCAGAGACTCGGCAAAGATGAAGGAATGATTCGTGCATCGACGATGTCCTTGACAGCCAGCTCCGGATGTTGCAGGCATATTTGGTCAATGTTACTGCTGTTCAAGTTCAGTTTGATGGGAAGCGGACGTTGGGTATTGTTTTGCCGTTTTTGCAGACGCAACTTGAAAACAATGTCGGTAAGCAGCTTGTTTGTTAAATTCGGGCAATCCTGTAGATGCAATACCTGCAACTTGGGGCACGCAATAATGAGACGCAGTAGAGCACTTTCGGTAACATTGGCACAAGACTTCAGATTGATTTCCTCCAGCTCGACCAACGCGCACAGCGACTCCATTTCACGGTCTCCAATGGCATCGTTATACGGCACGATCAGCGTACGCAAAGCACTTAGCTGGCTTATCTGCGTTATCATCGCGGAATCGATGCAATTCTGACCGTTTATCTCAAAGTGCTCCAATTGCTTTGATTTGAGGTTGACCAGATTCGTAAGTAGCTTTTCGCGCAGCTTTACAAGGGAGTGCACAATTACTTTTTTGAGGCTTGGTAGCTTGGCTACGTGCTCGTACTCATTGAAACTGAGTCTGGTGCTGTTGCTGACGGTAATCGCCTCGAGGGCACCACAGAGCTGACTATGGACCAACTGACTAAATCCGGCACCAATCGTATGGATGCCCCGCACATTTAGCTCCTTCAGCTGTGGCAGCGCCTTGCATACCTTTATCAAATTCTTCGTGCGCAGCCCGGTGCAGTTGGTCACTGCTAGGGACTCAATTGAACTTGACAAGTAATTCATATTCTGTCCAGTCAACATGTGATTGTTGGAAACATCAAGTTTCTTAAGGTGCTTTAAATTCTTCAATGGCAGCAATGCGGCATCCCATAGATCGCAGCCGTGCAATTGCAGGTCCTCCACCGGTTTTGGAGTCTTAAACATGCGCTGAACATTGCTTACGGATAATTTGCTAGCCGTGATGTGCATCGTTGTCAGTTTGCGGCAATGGGTGTCCACCAGGTCGAATATGCGCCTTAAATGACGCTGCGGTATAGTGCCCTCAATTTTCTTAATATTACTGCCGGATAGAGTAAAGAAATCATGCACATCCCACAGCGTCATCTCAACGAATTCATCAAATTTCACCGACTTGTCCAGGACCGGCGACACATGCTGATAAATGTTGCGAAAGCGCTCGCAGGTGCGCGCAAAGTGAACGCGATCCGACGACGGCAGCAGACGCACAATATACTCCAGGCAATGATCGTTCAGATTGAGGATGCTGCTGGCCCTCTCTCCGTTGGGACTGGCCTCCAACGGTTCGTGCTGGGGTGGTCCATAGGCGTCCGGCTGACGCCAGCTATAGCTGGGCTGCACAGTCACGCGACATTTATTCACATAGTGCACCTTTCGTTGCAACGCTCTGCAAGATCAATTTCAATAATAATCAATCCTCAATGGAATTCAATGAGCTACTTACTTGGCGGCGTTGCGTGGATCGCTAAAGGTGACAAAGCCTGTTTTTACGGTTTTTTCGTCGAGTCCAAATAGACGTAAGTTATCCACTTTTCCAAATGTGTTGAAATGCGACTTTAGCTGCATTGCCGTCAGCTAAATTATGACAAACAGCAAGCACAAATATGCAAAAATAAAAAAAAATATATATATATAGCATGTAGTTATTATCATTCTCGGCTTATAGCTGTCATTGGGACAATCGGTCGAAAAATTAGTTTTAGCAAGAAAACATTTACTTTATTTCAAACTTTCTGTTTATTCCTACCAATATTCTACAATTACTATATATTATTTCCATCTATGTGAAGAATCGGTCAAAAACTAATTTTATGTGAGCGAAATGTCTTAATTTTCGGCGTGCCGAATTTCTTGTTCTTTTATTTCTCTCTCTTTTACCGTCGGTGTTACACTACGCATAAACAATTTTTTCACCAAAATGTGGTCCTCGGTGTAGGCAACGTCATTTTTAAAGTAATACGGTTTCTTCGGCGACAGCCAATCGGCCCCTTTCTTTGGACCGCGGAAGCCACGCGTATGTGCATAATTTCGAAATGTGCACATCCTAAATGACTGTGACTTATGTTTGCGGTAATACCGGTGGAGTTGTCAATGACAGCCGAAGTTTTCTTTCAATTTGTTGCTCGAATGCTTTATTTCGTTTGTTTCTAGAGCTGGGCTACATTTGAGTACCCGACTACTTGCAGCGCGCATCTCTAGCTATCGCTTAACATATCGATACCTGGTGCTGTGTATACACGATATATGATTATTGGATATTCACTTATCGATTTAATTTAAATAAAAGAGCGCCCAAATGTTTTCTCACTCGCACTTTAATTTCGTAAAATTTAACACTTTCCTTAGCCAAGTTTACAAAAATTGTTGCTGTGTTTCTTGTAGAAAACCTAACACAATTGTATTTTTAAGTGTATTTACAAAATGTACATAATTAACATTAACATTTCACTAGTTTCAATATACAGAAAAGAGCTACTAAAAGTCTTCGATTCTTAAGCTAGAAATTCAACGAATAGCATAATAGATATTACAATAAAGCGCTGCCAGCAGCGCCTGTAAATAAACATATATATATATATATATATATATATATATGTATATATATGCATATATTACAAAAGCAAATTAAATATATTTAATAGGTAGAAAGTGGCACACAAATTAATGTGTGTGTGTGTTGTCTAGTGTTGGCTGTTAGAGTTGGGCCGGCTGTCACGACAGTATCCAAGAGTGTATAATACCTATAAGAAAGAATATGTTCAATTTTATAGGCCTAGTTGAATTATTAAAGTTCTTACGATTTTCGCCGGGTGAGAGCGTTATATGTATGTCCTCACGATTGAGCATCGGCGCTGTAAGTAAACACACTAAATTAAGATATTTTTAAAGGGAACACAAGCATGTGCAGAGGGGCAGCAACAGCAGCAGCAACAACAATAACAAATTGTATAAATATTTAAATAATAACTTCTTTATTTATGCATGCTGCTTAAAATAATAATAAACTTTGTTTGCTTAGTAATACAGGCGCTAACGGTAAAACAGATAATGAGGCATATGCAATCGACATAAATAATAATTAAACACTATATATATATATATGTGTGTGTATAAATACATACTTATAGGTATGTGGTTATGGTTAATAATGTAACATGTTTATATATATAATTTTTTTGATTTTTGTTTCATATTTGTTTTGTTATTTAAGTTGAAATGAGCAATTGTTTTGATTCTTTACGCGCATTTCATATATTATATATAAATATGCATGCGTGCCTTGACTGTTTTCAAATAAATTGCTTAACTGGAATTAATATAATTAGACGCTATCACAGTTTCAAAGTTGCCAACATGCAGACAACGCGTACACAAGCTATGCATGTTAGAGAACTTTGGATTAAACATAGAACATATCTGGAACTGGGCAAGCAAGCGATCAGTTAATCGATCGTTTGTTCTCTTAATCAGTCGATTAATCGATCACGTGTGCAAAGCGTATGGCTGCTGCCGATTGGCATCGGTCTCTAGCCCTGCGCCAGCTTGAGCTGCTGTTGTGGGCGTGGCCGTGGCCGGTGCCGTGGCATTATCAGCACTGCTGTGTACAATGCGTATCATACCCGGCTGGATCCTAACATTTTCACAGCATTCGCAAATATTTAGTTGCGGATGGTTGCGGAATGTACACAAGTTGCAGGCCCACATGTCCTGTGGCTGGTCGCCCTCCTCCGATTCGGACAGGGACTCCTCCTCATCCTCCTCGTTGGCATTGCCACGTAACTGCGGAGTGGGTGCTGCTGCAGCTCCTGTTGCGGCTGCTGACGCTGCCGCCGCTGCAGCTGCTCGCTGCTGCTGCAGAAACTGCTGAAACTGATAATATTGCGCATAGGTGGGTGGCGGCTGCAGCTCCAGCGGCAACTGCTGCTGCTGTTGCTGTTGCGGCGTCAGGCAGGCCGAGGTGGGCGCGCTGCTGTGATGCTGCACAAAATCTGGATGAGACTGTGTCGGCGGTGCCGGCACCGAATGCAGTTGCAGCGAGTTCGGTGGCGCCTGGACGCGACTGCTGCCAGGAACAGGTCGCTGTCGCGGGAATGGCTGCTGCTGCTGCTGCTGCTGATGTGACCCGGCTGGCGCCGAAAGCTGACGATTCATGGAATTGGATGCGGCCGCAGTGCCATTCAGCTGGGGATCTGCAAAGCAGAAAGGGATCGAATTAAATAATCGTATTGAGTTTACTGATATAATCAAGAATTGCTCACCATTGATCATGTTGAGCAGCCGCTGACAGTCGTCAGTCAGTTTCTTGATATCTCTATCCAGTCTTTCGGATTCGCCCACCGGCACCGGCTCCGTCAGTATGTTGATCTCCTGCTCCAGGCTGAGCAGACGCTTCTTGTTATCACGCAGCGCGTTCGCCAGCTTGTCCCGCCGCGTCTTTTGGCGCTCAATGGTGGCCGCATGTGCTGCAAGCAGAAAATGAAAAAAAAAGTTTTTTAACGCTTTGTATATTTACTTAATTTCAATATATGCATACATTTATATACATACACATAAAATGTATGTATGCGCTTTCCGCTCTATTTATATGGCTCAATAGCTCACATTTTATTACTCTGTTTGTTGCTAAAAATAATGGCGCGCATTTTTGCGTTTGCTAAAATGTTCATAAACAAATTTAAATTTAAATTTAGTCAAAGTGCGCAAACACACGAGAAATCAATCTAATAATAATTTATTCTCGCTGAAAATAAGCAGCGCAATGCCCGATTCATTTTCAAAATTTGATTTTA
Organism: Drosophila micromelanica; assembly: GCA_004143825.1. Classification (NCBI taxonomy): domain Eukaryota; kingdom Metazoa; phylum Arthropoda; class Insecta; order Diptera; family Drosophilidae; genus Drosophila; species Drosophila micromelanica. Next base: position 101,313 of record SCDY01000392.1, read on the forward strand.
ACAACTCACAAAAAAAAAAAAAAACAATAAAAAATGAAAACAAATAAAACCGTTTTAAATAAAATAAAATAAGGCAAGCAAATATTTTTAGACATTTTGATAGATTTCTAGCGGAAATAGCCAACAGGGCAATGGGCCAAGGGAGGTTCGAAACGAAATGGCCAGAAAAATAGAGCATAGACTCGATATATATATATATCTAGCTAAATATGTTAGCAAATGAAATTTTGTACGTCATTTGCGGGTTTTTTTGCAAACATTTTAATTGATAAATTAATTCATTAATGGCCAACGCGAATAAAAGCATTCCATGGAATAACAAAAAAGTAAAAGTGAAAATGTTATTCTTTTGCTGATTGACTGTCGTCTTTTTCAAATAGTTGGCTAAAAGCAAAAGTCGCAATGTTTAAGTGTTTTTATATGTGCGCCTTGTGATTAAATGTCAACGCGACAATTTTCATCGAAAAATAAAAACATCATAATGAGCCTTATTTGAAAAGCGTTTTTAGCAGATCATCATTTGGGCCGCCCACGCTGCGTATGCTTAATGTGTCAAGTGAACTGCCTTATACGATCTATTGTAGAAATTCGGACTCCGCTTCCGATTCGGATTCAGATTTGGGCTCTGTTGCCGTCGGCGTAGTCGCCGCATTTTCGCCCTGAACTTGAACGAGTCGCAACAACAAGAAAAACATTGTAGAAAAGAGAGCAAAAGCTGTTGTATAAATAAAATGCGATAAATGAATGGAGATGGGGCAGGCCAGGACGGGGCGGGTGACCGGCAGATGCGCAGCTGGTGGAGGCACATTGCAAAAAAAAAAAAAAAAAGAAAAACGAGAAACAAAAAAAAAGTATTCGAGAAAAACACGAAACGAAATAGAACCAAATGAGAAATGTGCAAAGGCCAAAGAAACCAGACAAGAGACATTTCGACAGCAAATAATGTACCGGACTCTATATATATATACATAGGTATATATGTATACGTAAATCGAAGCGTGGGCGCACCATATATATATATGCATATACCTAGGTAAATTGGATATATAGGTAAGCTATCTGTTTATTGCAGAATGGTGGACATAATATAATGCAGCAATTGAAAGACAAAACGAAAAATATGGTAATTGAAAGCTGCATGAAAAGATTATTTGTGAACTAACCATAATTTATATTATTTTATTATTATTATTTATAAATGTCTGATACTTAGCTAGCCAGCCAAATTTATTTATATATATTTATATAAAAAAATAATTATGAAAATTCTATCTAAATTCATGGGCTTATTTTTAAATTTATTGTAGAAAGTTAATGAAATTTTTTCAAGTTTTATAAAAAGTAAACATTTTGCAGTTTGTAAAAAAGATTTCATATGTTATTAAAAAGTATATTCCACCAAATCGCAAAATATCAATTGGTATATATGTATGTATTTATTATAAATATGAAATTGTATATAAATATATCAATTTGGCAGGACAGGACATTTTTTTTTCTTAAAAGTGAATTGTGGTTTATTAAATATGACAAGTCCTACACAATATATATTTTCGTCCAATTCACCAAGATAAACATTTGTTAGAAGGCGTCTCATTTCACAGCAAATTCCGTTCCGTGGCACGCAATACTTGGAGCGTAATTCAATTTGTTATCAATTGTAAACAGAATCGCCTGATAAGGCCTGACGACGGCACTTGCATGCGCGATTAGGCCATTTTAGCTAAATATTGACAGAAAAAAACCCCATAAATAAAACCTTTTGGGGGACAAAAAGCCAAAAAACTATATTACGGCGCAGATAACATTCGATTTATGCGGAATTGTAAACGCAATTTGCAATTGTATTTTTAAAAATTATTTTTATAATACTAATTACACTATGCTAAGTTCCGAAATATTTTAAGAACTTATTTATTGAGAACTGCTTTGAAGTCTTTAGCGTCTTTTCCAAGCAAGAAAGATACGTTTTATTTTGTGTACTATATATACACTTTTAAAGATCAGGGAATTCTTCATCAATGCACATTTCGTTTTACAATTATAATACCCTTTGTATTCTTGAATATAAACTGCTTGGCTGCCAATTTATAATAATTTCTATTTCACTGATTAGGAATATATGTGTATATATATGTTTGTCAATCGGCTGATCAGGCGATAATGTGCCTTAATTTGGTTTGTCATGTGCCATGCGATAGGCAGGCAGACGATACTTGCTGTTGACGATGATCTCTTGTCCCCTCCCTCCCTCTCCGCCTTTTACCCATCCCCCCCAACCCGCTTTGGACTCACCTTCTCGATCGCATTCGGGCACGACGCCCTCGTAGAGCGGCATGTGCGTGACGCTGGGGCTGTTGTCGCTGCTGTTGTGCAGATGATTGTTGTTGTAGTTGGAGGCAACAACGTGATTCTGCGCCTGAGTTGGATATGGGAATACTTCAGGCATCTCTGCTGATGCGGCTGCTACCTGTTCCTGCAGTTGTTGCTGCTGTCGTAACGTAGGCGTGGCCGCTGGCGGGGGCGTTGCTCCGTCGGTGGCCAGCACGGGGGGCGGCGGACAGGGCGCATAGATGGGCGCCTGCGGACGCACACAGCCGGCACTGAAGACGCTGCCCTCGTCGGTGACCGTCAGCTGGAAATTCTTTTGGGTGCCGCGGCGGGCGTCAAAGCTGCTGCTCGAATAGGTGATGCCGCTGCTGCCGTTGCCACTGGCCGCCGGTCCGGCCGTAATGTCAATGGTCGAGGGCGCAGCGCCGTTATTTGTCGCCACTGGCTGGCGCAGTGTGAGATTCAGCGAGGTGAAGCTCTTCCGACCGCTGGGCGTGCTCGCACCGGACGTGGGTGAGGGCGGCGTTGGTGCTGGCGAAATGGCGACGGCGTTGCTGAGAAATTCGCGCGCATACGGCGGTTCCGGCTGCAGCGTTATAACTGAACGATGTCGCACGGGCGAACGTAACTGCGCACTGGCTGGCGACGCTGGCAGCGCGGCGGGCGTCGCAGTCGCAGTTGCTGCCGCTGCCGCTGCTGCCGTTGGCGATGATAAGGAAACATTGAGCGACAATTCCGACTCGCTGGAGCTGAGCGGGCTGGTGAGACAGGAGGAATCATTGGAGAAACTGCTTGTTAGCTGTTGCTGCTGTGGGAGCGAGACAGTCTGCGGCTTGGGCGGCAGCGGCGGCAAAGGCGGCGCGCGACGCAACGGCTTGTATTGAGCGCTCGGCGTCAGCTGTTGTCGCGGCGTCGGCTGCTGTTGCTGCTGTCGCTGTTGTCGCTGTTGTATTTTGTGCTGCAGCTGTGCGTTCAGATTCAACGTTGTGGGACGTGGTCGTGGCGTGGGCGTGGCCGGCGGCGCCTCAGCACAGCCATTACCGATGGGCGGCTGGGTGGGCGCCGCTCGTGACGGTTTCAGCGGCGTTGGCGGCTTGGCCTGGCGCTGCTGCAGATGCTGCTGCTGTTGCACCACCTTGGCGGGGTACGATTGCACGGGCGAGGGATGCAGGACGAGCTCCTTCTTCAACATTTGTATGCAATTGTCCCGCTGATGGCAATTCTCATTGACGCATTGCGTCACCAGAGCATCGGGCAGCGTGGGAAACTCCTGCTTCATCTCATGGAACAGATGCATAATACTAATGTTGGAGCACTGGCAGCTCAGCTTCGCACTCGGCCTGCACGCTGACTCCTCCAGCTGCTCATAGCTGCTGCTGCGGCTAATGTGGTTGTTGCTGATGTTGCTGTTGTTGCTGCTGTTGCTGATGCACCGCTGCAATTGTTGTTGGTGGTGCTGCTGCTGCTGATCCTCGTCGGCGTTGAGCAGTGCCTTAAACTGAAAATGTTGCTGCAGTGACTCGGCTATGGTGGGCGTGTTGTTGTTGCTCGCTTGTTGCTGTTGTTGCTGCTGCTGCTGCTGTGGAGGATTGCCATTTAATTGGAAATTGTTTGCTCCGGGCGGCATTGGTGGTGTAGCCGCCATTTTAGGCCATCATTTGTCACAGCTGCAGACCTGCAATGGGCCAAAAAAGAAAGAGTTAGCGAATAGTCACCGCTAATTAAATTAACAATGGAAAACAAATGAAAATAGGTGGAAAATTGCAAACGTCTGCTGCAATTAGTTCATAGCCAGATTTAGCACGGCGACTAAGTCGCCAATATTCAATGCCTGGCGAAACCTGGCGAAAATCCGAAAATCTCGAAATTGCGAAATCAAACATTTTTTCAAAAATCAAAGAGCTTTAAACAATTTGGATAAGCACCGAAAACAATAAACAAATGACAGAGAAAATTTAAAAATATTTATGACACAATGCACGGCATAAAAACTGCTCAGGTTTTTTGCAAAAATACGAAAAAAAAAGTAAAAATAAAATAAAAGAATATAATATTAAAAGCAACAAAAAAATTCATAATATCGCGTGCTGCTTGCTTCTAGGACAGTGTCATGGATGACAAGAGATAAAGCATAATATAGACAGATTTAATCCCGCATATTAATGTTTAATCGAAATTTATAAATAAATAAAATCATTATCACCCGTGCTATCACTTACATTTTGATTTGGATCACACGATAATATATAATTTTCTTTATTATTTACAGTTTGCAGCTGAAAACACGTATATCACTTTTCGTCTTGTCTTAATTATTTTGATTGATGATGCTTGTTATATAGAATATTATTTGTTTTTTAAATTTCTTAATGACTTTTGTTAAGCTTTATATAGTATATATATTCATATATAAAGACTTTTTGAATATGTTTTATTTTTTGATATAGTTAGTTTTTGTTTTAAGTGCTATTTATTTTATATATTTGCTATCTTATTTTTTCGTAAATAAAAATTTTTTAAAATTTTTCCGTTTTAAAATAATTATTTTTATTTGCATTTAAAGTAACATTTATGTTTTTATAATATATATTCTTATATCTCCGTTATTACATCTCTTTCTTAAAACATATTTTTTTTCGTTTAATATTTTATTTATTATATTTAACTTGTGTTTGTTGCTTTTTTTCAATTAAAATTTCTCTTATATTAGGTTGTTTCACAATTTATTTTAAACATGATTTTCTCGACGTTTCTACGCGCATTTCAATCGTTCATTTACTTATACGGCATATCTAGAGCTAAATCATTTAGATATATGTATATTAATATTATAAATATGCAGCAAAAATTCTTTATCAAAACGGAATTTCCCGTAGTTTTTTAAAGTTTTCACAACGGTTTTCAGACGCGTTCGGACGCTTTAAATGCCAGCGATAAACTAAAAACAATTTCAAAAACATTTTCAAAGAGCCAACCAAAAATTTTACGTTTGCATATGTATGTGTGAGAGAATTTGTATATATATTTTCTTATTTTTTATTTTTGATTGTACCGAATGAATGCCCTCAAATAACAAATTGTAATTTCCTCTTCAAACTCAACTGAACCATGTGACGTATGCGTAATGCAAAAATACTAAAAATATCAGCAAAAAAATATAATGAAAAAACTATTTTCACAGTAATGCCAGAAAACCGACTTTTAATCTGCGAGATTAGGTGGGGGCAGCATTATGCATAATGCTGTCTTCACAAATAAACATCAAGTGAAACGAATCAATTAAATCATTCAATATTTTTGACACACGCACACAGTCAAACAATTTGGTCAAACGAAATGTAAAAGAATTATTTTGTATTTGTATTAAACGTTTGAAACTGTGTCTCTCTCTTTCTCTCTCTCTCTCTCTCTCACCATACTACTCTCGCTCTCTTTCATTTCTTATAAATTTCTTAAAAATAAACTTTTGTGTGGGTGTTGCAGAAAAGCATCGAAAATTGAATGAAATATTTGAAAGCTAACAAAATAACAACAAAAATAACAAATTAAAGATGAACGGAAAATAAATGATATGCTGAGGTGAAAGAGTTGTTTAAGAATGAAATTAATTAAAACTAAAAAAATAAATAACATGTCTCGCCGAAAATTATCAAAGTATATGTCGACACTTAATAGCCGGCCATGTGAAAACTAATAGCAGACATCAGCATGCGGATTAAGAGGCAAATAATTGATTAATTATTAGAGCGGCCCTCGCATTTTCGCATGGGATTTGCGGCTCACCTGAGCGCTTGATGCGCTTTGGAAAAGCAGAAACAACTACTGACAGAATTAATAAAAACAAATAATAAACTTGCGACCACACAAGCACATAAGCACTCACACACACAACAAAATAAAATATACGAGTATAGCAATAAAAATCAAACATTTATGCACAAAAAACGTATTAATAATAAAGCATTGGCATTAAATTTGGGTATGCCACATTTAACATGGCGCCATTAAAATGGCCACAGGCATAAATAATATTTATATTTTCATATCCCAATGGAACAGGCAACAAAATTTGTTTCTAGCTGCACACACTCACTCACACACATACACTACATACAATTTGTTTATTTGAAAGTCTGCCCCAAGAGCAAACATGATAACAACATTCCGAAAAACGCGAGAAAACTCAAAATTAAGGAGCAATTAAAATGCAAAATAAAAAATAGAAAAGAACAAGAAAAACAACAAAATCATATTATGAAAAGATTCGTCTTTCGTTTTTGTTCCATAAAATTCCAACCCACAAATTCTGCGGCTACTGTTTGATGCTAGGGACAAGAACGAAACGTCAGCAAAATTGAGTTGGTATTGAATAAGTTTTTAATTGATATCGAATGCTGAATTCTCTTTTAATTTTATAATTAATATAATTGAAAAATTCTATACCTTTTATAAACTAAAATTAGTGTTACCTGATAAAAGAAAATAGGAAAAGAATTAATAATAATAAATTAAAAATCAGATTTTTCATTTTTTTAAATATATTTTTTCTTCCTAAAAAAAAAACTCAACTTGGGTATTTAAAAATGTATTTAGGTTAAAAGTCGAACAATCTATAGTTTTGAAACATTTAGTATCTGACCCATATTACATACCATACATATATTTTAACATGATCAGCACGAATATAAGTATAAAATGTTCATATTTGGATTATAAGGTATATTTTATAGATTGAGAACGCGAGGCGGTGGTAATGAAAATTTGTGCTTAATTTCGATTAATTTTTTCATTCTCGTTTTGTTTGCTCGTTTGGTGGGGCTTATGGCGAGGGTGTACCAAGTATAGACAAACATGCGAACGACTGCAGACGTAAACGACCTTCACAATTGGCAAGATATATATACACATATATATGTATGCAGTATATCTATCCAACGAGATATACGAGATACGCAAAGGAAATCGTCGACGTCAAAAAGTGCAGCTAGTATATAGAAGAAACTGAGAGTACTCGTGTATAACATATTCTATACTATATAATATGCTCAGGTAACTGCATTTTGTTTGCAACGACAAACCCAAAAACAAAAAAAAAACATAAAACTTGTTGTTAACAGCATCAGAGAAGAACAAGAAAAATGCAAAAGTGAAAAGAATTTACAAAGTAATTAAATTTATGGCAACGCATATAAGTTTTATGGTGGATGCGGCTCGGTTCGGTTCGGAAAGAATCTTCTTGTAATTGAACGGAACAAAATTTCCATTCATTAAAATGCGTTTGTGCAAAAACTTTTGTGGCGCTTCGCGTGCTTTTTGATTTACAAGAAAAATAAAACAAAAATAATACAACGCAAGAAAATGTATTGGTTTTTCCGAGCACTTGATCACAGGATTTTCTATTTTCTACATCTGATGTTTACAGGAAATTTGCTTAATTGAGGGTTTTCCTTAATTTGGCGTCACATTTTAGGGCAACAATTCTAATAGTAACTTAATTCAAAACAAGTCTTATTAAATGTTAAGATTTGCATAAATTAAAATTAATAGAAAAACGAGGATTTTACAAGTTTTAAAGTAAAATCAAAATTAAGCAGATTTGTTAGGGAAAAGTTTATATAAACTACAGGCTTTTATAGGTAGTTGAATTCCAAAAGATACGTTAATATTTTATTGATATCTTATCAAAAATTTGAAGTAATTTAACGGCCCTTTAAAGTGAACTACACAAGTTACATCAAGTTTTGTCAACAAACCATTTTACTTTTATTTTTATCAATTAAGTAATCGATACAAAATAGATATGCTAAATATAAATATAGATTATTGTCAGTCTTTGAAGGTCGACTATTTGAAGTATCAATGCATTGGCCGGAAATCTCATTGTCTGCCATGTCAAAAAAAAAAAAAAAAAACAAAAAATAAATAAATATGAAATAAAAAATATATATATGCCGCCCCTCTTCCGCAAGCGCCCAGCGTACTTTCTAGACACTCAATTCTGAAACAAAAAACATACGGATCGGCCGAAAACAATGCGTAGAAAAACTAGAAGGAATATAACTAGATAACTGTGCTAAACAACATGGAAAACAACTTTAACTTTGAGTGGGAATCGAACAAAACTTAAAGAAATTAAATAATAAATAAATACAAGAACAGAAACCAGAAAAAAGCAAAATGTATAAGAATATACGAAATATTATAAATCAAATGCAAAGACATGAAATGAAATGGAAACAACACGCAAAAATGGAACGAAAATAATTTAATTTTATTTTATTTTCTATTTTGTGTTTCGTTTTTTCTTTTTTGTTTCATTTTCAGTTTTGTTTTTGTGCGCTCGTTGCTTGCCAATAATTTGAAGAGGCGTTTTGCGGAATTTTCTGCAGACGTCAGGCCTTGACTGACGTCATTAGCGCGAATTTCAAATTGGAAACAAGACAGAAGAAACGTGGTTCGCTTCTCCTGGCCAGCTCCTGTCCGAGATTCACTTGGCGCGGTGCGAGAATAAAAGCAATAATACTACATACAGAAATTAATACGGGTTATTTATTTATGAGCATGTTTTTTTTTTTAATTTTCAATTTGTTAATTTTTTTTTTTTCATTTTGTATTTTTGTTCGTGGTTCTTTGGCTCTTCATAATGTGCAAATAATCAAAACGGAGTCAAAGGCAAACACAAGAACAACAGAAACAACAACAATATTCTGAGTTATATTTAGACGCTGTTCATTTGGGCGTGAAAAAATAAATAAATGACAATCAAAAAGGGGTGAGGTGGGGCGCCCAGGGCAGTTCTGGTAGCTTATCGCTGCGAGCCTGGGAAGCGCTTTCCGTGCTTGGCGACAACTTTTACCTTTTTTTTATTTCGACAATTCTAACGAAAACGATAAGCCAAAAAGCATATGAAGTCAGACAAATTGCAAGAACGATGAAAGGTTTACAAACATACAGCTGACTTAGTTTTTTTTTAATACCCCAACGGACACTTTTTTAGCGTAAATTAAGTAAGGAAATTGGATATTTTACCTTTAAAACAAATTAATGGCTAATAAATATAAAATTTGAAACAATTTGTATACGTATTGTATAAGTATTTTATTGAGCACAATATTTACCTTAATAGGCCTATAAAACAGAAAACCAAAGGGAGTCCGCTCATAAGAGCTTTTACTGTGTGTCGCACACAGTTCAAACTATCAACTGGATACAATTATAAATTTATATTCTCGTACATGCCATGTACGTAGAACGTACACTTGTACGTAAACATGCAGGGAAATTCCCGCAAAAGCGGCAACCGCGAGAGCACAAACAGCAACAACAACGACGCATATAAACAAAGACGTAAAATGAAAACAGCAACACAAACAACGCTCAGGCTGCTGCAAAAATGTAAAAACAAGAGAACAATAACAAAAAAAAGAACACTTTATATAGCGTAGAGGCGACAGCTCGCAGATACGCGCGATTAATGCACCACTGAAGGACGAACTCACCCACTTCTTTTATAATTTCCTAGAACCTATCACAATGCCCTTATAAGTATAGTAAAGCCTTTTAAATATAGAACGTATTTTAATAATCACGAAATATATCACAGCTTATATGCCAGATCAGAAACTAGATGTAGCTTGTATCTTGATCAGTCATTTTGTTGCTGTAGACAGTCAAGTTAGTTGGTCGATTTACTATATCCTATAACTATCACAGAAACGAGCAGTAAAATTTGTATTTTTGTATGAGAGAGAACTGTTTTAGAGTTTAGCATTAACATTAGCTTTAATAGTTATCCAACTTAGAGATACCCTGTGCCTAGCTGCGAACATCATTACAAACAGACAAATAATAATTTTTTATGTTGGGTTACATTATTTAATTATAATATACCAAAATTTATGACTCTACCTCTTGTATTTTCTTAAATATCATTAAAAATACCATGTCTTCAAAAATCGATAACTATCGATCTTATAAAATAACGCCAAGACTTCAAGATGATAGGCTTTTTTTGTGGAGATGAAATAAATTCTGAATATCAAATGTTTAGCCTTTTCGTTTTAACTACTTTTTTCCCATTTTCATTGGTTACAGGGTATACAAAAAAAACACAATGAGGACCGTTGATAATAGTAGTATGTTAAACACTCCGGGGCGTACATAATTACATACATAGAAAATCAATATTTGCACTTTTAGATTAGAAATTATGAGGAAAATATAACTAATACACACATAGTGCGAGCACACATGCATTTAAATATTTTCATAAGAATTAAGGCCATTATGGCAAATAGGCCGGACCCGAACCCGGACCCGAGCCGGCCCATCGTATCGCCTAGTCCAAACGGTGTTACTGTTTTCTATGTGTGTTATCATTTGGTAATGGGGCGGGGGCGGAAATATTCATATAAAAATACCTACACAACGATACGTATGTACGTGCACTTGAGCACACGCACACATATATACACTAACACTGAAAGGCTTGTGTGAGCGTGTGAAAGAGACACGTATAGAGAGCGACGTCGCTGATGTATTGACGGCAAAAAAACACGGCAACAACAAGATAAAAACCAGCCAGATCGTCTCTGTGTGTGTGCGTGTGTGTTTGTGTGTGAGTGCGAGCGGGAGAGCAGGCGCATATAAACAGGTGACATTGGCAGCAGCGCTACGCAATAATAGATAAAAAAAGTGTAAAATCAAATACATAATTCAAATAAAATGTAAAATGCCAGCCAGGTTAAGAAATTACATCGCATTGGCCCCAAAATGCACGGCCAGTGTATACACACCGTTTTCTGAGCGGGGGTTGGGCGGACGCAACTTGTTGCGTGTAAAACACGTAAACGTTGTAAAGTTATATGCATAAATATGCATTATTTGTTCCATTTACCACTTACCAATAAGAATAATAACAATAAGACAAATGGTGAATAGGCGCCTTTTTTGCTGCGTTTATTTCTCAGCTTTTTTTGATTGCATCAACTTGTATTTTCACTTTTTTCCCCTTTTCATGGGCCCAGCCAAAGCTAACGGCTTTCATTCAATGCTTTTTGCACTTGCACTCGCTCGGTGTTTATTTTTTCCGTTTTCGTTATTTCGTTTGCGCCAAGCGATTATTGCTTAAAATATTTATTTTGATTTTTCGTTTTATTTCGACGCGATCCGATTGATCCGCGAACTGTGTGGCAAATGAAACAGCTGATTCATTGATAACAGCGAGCCAAAAGTTAAAGTTTAGCTGTGCTGTTAATAACAGCGAAAAATATTATTGATTCGATAATAAATATGGTGGTTTTATTTAAGTTGTACATAAAATTATTAATATTTGTGCTTCAAAAACATGTATGTTGAGGCAGCAACTTGTGTTAAATAAGGATCTATAGGCTTTAATTTTAAATTAACAGCTGTTAGACTACTGCTTACAGAACCACAACAGTGCCATTAGAGTACTTAGCAGCGATTGAATATATTCGATTTATTGCAGCAATTCAACAATAAAAATATCGATAAGTTATAAGATGTTGCATAGTGACTTTATAAGCGATATGTACACAAAATAACGATACTTTAATAGAAACAGTGGGCTGTAGGCCTCAAAAGAATTCCGAATGGCGGCAAACTACAGGTAAGAGATTCAAATTAAAAAATAATGTTTTTAACGTTAAAAATAAACGTTTTTTTTTACTTGTTTGTCTTATATTTGCATTGAGAATAATTGAAGCGATTAACAACCAAACCTTGATCAAATTACATTTACCATAAATAATAATTGATAAACTGTTAAACTATATATTTAATATACATTCGCAGATGTAAAATGCCCCTAAATCAGCCCAAACAGATAGTAAAACAAGGGCAAGACGAGCGCCGCCTTTGCTGCAGAAATTCCGGTCACGCCAATAATCAACTTGAAGATGCCGTAGTAGAAGGCCAACTGGAGCGCCACATGAAGACCCAGGAGACTGTAAAATCGGATGAGGAATAGTAAGTAATGCAAATAAATTTAAATCAGATGTGCAAAGTATCTTGCAGAAATATGTGATTAATGTATAGAGATATGGTGGAGAGGTAGTAATTTAAACTACTCTCTGTAAGCGCATTCAGTATTTACATTTTATCCTTGCGACGCGCCTTTTCCAGATTCTTAGGTGACTCCTTGCTCAGATACTGGCGTACGCCACGGATCGTGTTGGCAAAGTATTCGTCCCAGGTCAGTTCGCCAATGTCAATCGTAAACTTCTTTTTGTCCACGAGATCCATTGACTTGGACAGCGCCAACAGGCGTTTGCTATCGAAATGCCATTCGGTGAATATGAAGCGTTCCAGGGTATTTAGGGAGTTCCAAACGTTCTTGTGAAGTCGCATCAGGCTGTAATTAAAAATAGACATCAGTATAATATTCAATTCAAAAATGGTTCGAGCAACGCACATAGGCCTGCCGCCGGACACCTTGGTCACCAGGTCGAGGAAGAAGCCAGGAATGAAGTGGAAGAGAATGGCGCCCAGACGGAACAGCATCAGACTCCTGACCAGGCGCAGGTTGGGATACCAGACGGCGCTGTTCAGCGGATAGTCGTGCAAATAGCCATTGATCTTGTCCTTCAGATACTCAAATCGGAATGGCTTGTACGTGCTAGAAGTCAAATGGAAGATCTGCAGCTCCGCGGGACGATTTGCGTTCTTCACTCTGCAAAGACAGGAATGAAAATTATTTCATCATTCAGATTCATCCCCAGAAATACTCACTTGAGTGAATTGACGTAGTAGCCCGTGGTTAAAATGCCATTGACAACAACATCGATTGGAATGTAGTCCATAATAATCGTGGGATCCAAAGGCAGACGGCGCAAAATGCCCTTGGATGCGCCCATGAAGAAGCCCTGAGGTCCATTCTTCGATATGGTCCAGCCAGGTATGGGCTCCTTCCAAGCGGCCGTGACTGCAAGATAAAAAAAATACATGTACTCAAAAGCTCTACAAATGCTCGATGTCACCTACTCATGCTGGGACGCACAATGCCGCAGGGGAATTGCGAGGCCACGTTGGCCACCTCGTGCTCGGCCAGATGCTTGGTGAACGTGTAAGTGTTGGGATGGTCCTTGAGCAATCTGTAATATTTTATAATTGTTTCTTTTAAGTTGTAGTTATCCACATCACATTGTATGCAACTCACTTGGGCTCCAGCTCCTTGAGCGCCTCATCGTTGAGCGTTTCGGCCAGTTGTATGATCTTCTCTGGATCGTCCGGCGAGGGATATAGTTTCTCCTCGACTTCGGTGATGTAGGCGTTCACATACGCGCTGGAAACGTGCACAAGTGCGTCCAAATGACGCAGCTGTTTGCACAGCTCGACAACGCGACGTGTGCCACGCAGATTGATGTTCGTTGTCTCCTTCAGGGATTGGAAAAAGTCGAGCGTGGCAGCTGAGTGGAAGACCACGTTCACGTTGTCAATTAGGGTCTCGCGATCCTTTGATGAAATGCCCAAATGCTCGAGTCCCACATCGCCCTCAATGGGCACAATCTTGGAGAGACGCGCCTCCAGCTGCAGCTCCTTGAAGCGATCAAACACCGAGTTCTTCTTCAGCTCTTCGAGGCGTTCCTCGACGCTCTTGCCCTTCTTGGCGCGCATCAGCAGATACAGGGTGCCCAAATTGGGCACATCTCGCAGCAGCTTCTCGACAATGGTGACGCCCACAAAGCCCGTGGCGCCCGTGATGAAAACATTGCGTCCCGTATAGAAATCTGTGATGGGCGAGCTGTGTGGGTAAAGTTGTTTAGTGGAAAGATTGTAACTCGTTTATGTAACTACATCGATTTCGTCTATCAACAGATTCTCTTGCATAAGCGAAAACTTTCCCCACACAGCATTCGATCGGCGATAAAAATGTGGCAATCAAAAACATTTGTTAAAGCTGCGCATGCGCTGCAGCAGCAACAGATGAACCAACAAGTTTGTCGCATTTCTCCCAAGCTAATGGTTCCAATGTCCAAAGCTCAATAACCGGTTTTCGTCTGGATCGACTACCATGTGTGAGTTCTAACTGCTTTATGTGGCTAAATATTTATCTAGCTAACGACTGCTCCTAGCCGGCCTTTGAATAATATTCCAATTAGCTACGGGCGTGCTGATTTGCCAGATTGTGATTTAAGTGCGATATAAGTGCAAGCACTCGAAATCAAGTGGAAATATTTTGTATTAGTTAAGAAAAAAAATAACTTAAAATTAATATAAGCTAGAATTTGTAGAACGCTAAAGAAAAGTTAACTTCAGGGTGTCGAAGATTTAATACTCTTGAAAGCTTATAGAAGATATGCGATAAATATCTTCAGTTATCTGTTAAGGAAATAAAAGGGATATTTTTGAAAAATTTAGTTTTCAACTGACTGTTCCTATTAAAGCTATATGTATAGTAGTAGTATAGTAGTAGTTTGATATAGTTAAACTATCATTTAACATTTACAAAAACTAGCTTTTTGACCGATGGTATCTATGGTAGCCATATAATATATTAGTCCGATATTGATAATATTTTGCAGCTATGTTAATTACATTTCCTTTTTTGCCAAGTTTTTTATATAATATAAATTACCACCAGTATAAACACGAGCTATACAAAGTTTCATGATGATAGCTTTAAAGCAGACACGAACGTCGCTTTTTCATATATATATAGTTCATGACAAAATTATAAAAAGTACAGAGAAATGTCTTTGTTAGGAGTAAATAGGGCATAAGTAGGCCAAATTTAGTACGCTACTCTCGATAAGACCCGAGTTTTGTATATGGGATCATCTTCTCACACGCAACAGCAATTTTAATTAGCCAATTTCGAACTTTGGGGTTTCTTTTTAGCCCTAATGATGCCCTAGTCGTTGTTGCTGTTGGCTCATGTCGCGTTGAGTTGACTTTTTTGCGGCAGGTCTTGGCAAATGATTTTATAATTTACAAAGCAAATGATTCGTGCGTAATTTGCAAACACAACTTTTGTTTTTGCTAAGTTATTGGCCAGCAAATGGCAATTTGATGTTGTTGTTGATGCAAGCAACTCAATCGGTTAAACGAAAACAACAACATAGCTTTATGATCAAATGATCAATTTGCATACACATATACTCAATACATACACAAATGCATTTGTGCAATTTTCAGACCCTTCAGTTCAAAGCTGAAGCCGCTGCAGTTGCACAATGCAAGTTGCTACGTCATGGTAACAGCTTTGTGGCCAACTTCACAGATTCGGCTAAAACACTTCGACTAGCTGTCAATTAAATTGAGCTTTCACTTTGCCCAAAACTCGAGAGCTCTCATTTTGGTCGCAAAGCAGGTGAACCAAAACTAACTTTGGCACTCACCTCTCCCCACATTTTCTAACGTGGCAACAATTTAGCATTAATTACATTGTTGCTGCTGTTGTTGTTGCTGTTGAACAGAAATGTTTTTGTTGCTTTTCTGACTTCAGCTTTGGCAATTTGCAAATTTGTTTGGCTCGCAACCCCATTCGCCGATTCGCTACTGCATATTTAAATTAACATTAAATTTAAATTTATTACACTTTTCCAGTGGCTATTTTAATTTTGTTACGAAATATATATTGCAGCGAAGGAGATGTCTCTAACCATATACGGTATATATGTATATATATAGTTGAGTCTGTTTGATATGTGGATACATATATAGTTAAATGTGTTAATATCTTCCGAATATATAACAAATATTATCATATGTATATTATTATTAATATATATAATTATATCTACAAATCGCAACAAAGGGGATACGGGTTGAATTACAGACTGCTGATTACTTATTGCAATACTAATTAAAAATAATTGCGTTGATAGTTTATAAATATATATAAATACATATCTTTTTGGCAATTAGTTTGTTTTTTTTTTTTGTTGTCTCAAAAATACTATGCTTTTAATTTTGAATATTTAATAACTAATATTTTTAGTACAAACTCGGTTAACTATAACTATTTATACTACACACATGCTAAACATCTGTAAGGGTATTTCAACTTCGACATTCTTTCTCGTTTTTTTTTGTTTCTAGTTTTCGGGCCGAAGCTACAGTAAATTGTGTTTTTATCTTGAGTGGTGTTGCAGTGATTAGATTTATTTTGTAGGCAAATGGAACGCTACACTTAGCTTTGGCAATTAATTGCGGGGATTTATGTTACTGGAACTTAGATTAACAGTAGGTTCTACCTGTTGGTTTAGTCGTGAAGTTATTTATTATGTTATTTTCTTGGTCAGCTGTATGATTAATGCTAAAAATAAACTTTAATCAACTGGATTTTAATTTTAGGTTCGCACATCAACAGGAGCCGCCATTAATCGGAGCTGTCTGAGCAGATGCGACCTCGCATTAATTGCTATTCGCGGACATAAATTGCCTGGAATGGAGCTTGTTCCGTCTGCGGTTCACAGTTCGCAACTCGCATCAACAACACCAGAACAGCCAAAGGGAAGGTTACCTATTGTATCGTACTTTTCCACTACACTTCCTGCATTATACAGGTACATGTATGTGTAAATATATATCTGGTGGAGGGCCTAGTCGTGCTGTCGCGGTAACAAGTTTTATGGCCAACAATTAACGTCATTGAGAACGCAGCAGATGCAGCGCTTAAATTATATGTGCATAAATAATAAAAAGCTGTTGAGCAGGTCAAAGTTTAAAAGGCGTGTGCTGTTTATGGGCTACGACAAATTACAGTTTCAATTTGAGTTTATAAAAAATATATTTTGTAAATATTTGTAAAATACATTTTTTCATATTTAAAAATTATACAAGGATTCATACTATTTTGCAATCTCTATTTCAAATATGTTAATTTAACTTGAACTAGTAAAAAAAAAGCCAACGGAGTATAAAACATATTTAGAAAAGTTTGATAAATATTTTTATTGCACAAACAAAGAAAATTTGAACTAGTTCCTACATTGGATCTTTCTCTTGCTCTCTTTCTAGCTCACATAAATGCATATATTTTAGGGTATTTTTAACTCTACAACTTCAATGAATGAAATGTTTGTGTTTGAAATTTGGCAAACCGCTCTAAACTTTGCACCACATGTTTAAAATAAGATTTACAAAAAAGGAAATATTTAAGCATGTACACATATACACACACATTCATACATGCTGGCAAAAGTAGTCAAACTAGCTAGAGATATTTGTTAGATGGCCTATTGTCTAGTCCATGTCCAAATTTACTTACTTGGCCATTGTAAGGGATCGGCTTCTTGATTAAATTCACAAATTGAAATTCACTTCAATTTTATATACTATATTTGTTGTCTATATAGTTGCTCTATATATTTTAGCTCGATTGATCTCAAAAGAACAGCCAAAAATTTCTCTTTTTAGTTTTCGTTGCCTAAGCTTTGTTTCTTGTTATTTTTTCTCCTGCTTCCTCTTTCACTCGCTTGTTTGTTTTAGCGCTGTGTTGCTGCGGTAGTAAACAATATGCGCACGAACGCACACATGCGCGTGTATTTCGATGTGTGAGATATATATATGTATCTGTGAACAGTTACGTTTCTCTATGTGTAGTTAGCTGTAGTCGTTTAAAACTCAGCGTAAAGCGCGCACTCTCAACTCACAACTTGCACGTTTGCCGGCCGAAGCGAAACTGATTCATCGACTCTTCGGGCTATCCGAGAGACTCTTGTGTCTCGCAGCGTCAACGATCAGCATGATGATGATTGCGCTAATAATGATGGTACGCTTACGACCCAAACCAGTTATACAGTGTCGTCCCATGCAAGTGGAATAGCTAGTTTTTCTTGCTCAGCCGTAACGGTGCGATTGAACTGAATGACATTCTTGGGGCTATGTACATATTTCTAAGCGCAATATCAGTAACAGGAAATGTAATACCGTTAGCAGACATGTTCTGTGAGCCATTCAGGTTCTTTTACAGATTTTAAATACCTAAGGAATTTTGCCGAACCGCATTATTATTCTATATGTCCAAGCCAAAGTTCGAAATTTTTATTGTCTTGTACTGTAAAAAGGTTATATTTATTTGTTTTAAGTGTTCATGCGAAAGCTTAAGGTTTTTTGCTTTGCACCAAAAGAAATTGTTAATACCCAGAAGCTCTATGATCGTAGCATACCTTGGGGCTGCCGTTTAAAAACAGGTTCCTATTGTGAACTGGATTATCAGAAGTAAGTACCCGTTCACGAAATAAATTGTTTAATGGGTTTGTGCAATAATTCTAAATTTAAACTGTAGGCATTATTAAAAACATAACTTTTTTGTTTTGTTTTTATTTTTTGGTGGAAAAGCATGTCTTACATCACTTATTTCGGAATTAACAATTTATTTTTAAATGTAGAAAAGCAAAAATATAGTTTTAATCGATTGTGTTTGAATTAATTAGTTTAAAAACTAATTTTAGCCTGATCCTGAAGGGTGTAAAATTTTGTGTCAAGAATCTTGCCAAAATGTAGAAAATTTTTGACATGTAAAGCTCTCGGACCCATAGGTCTCATATTTCAAATACCCATACATTTGTCAAAACTGAACCGATATTGATGTTTGATGGCATACTGGTCATGATTTTCCATTTAAATTGGTTTTACAATTAAAATCAATGCATTTTTGAAACAAAACTTTTTTGACTTTTTTTTTTTTAAACATGTACTCCCCCCTTATGAATTTTGGAAAATTTTTTTTTTTGAAAATTTAAAATTGCGAGTTTGCATTTTTAATCGATTTTGCTGGCCATAAATAGTATAAAAAATAACATTTAACCTGATTCTGAGGGGGTCAACTTTTTTGTCAAAAATCATGCCAAAATTGAGAAAAATTTTGACATGTAAAGCTCTCGGACCCATAGGTCTCATATTTCAAACACTCATACATTTGTCAAAACTGAACCGATTTTGATGTTTGATGGCATTCTGATCA